>CAIGRF010123802.1:5508-19249 GCA_903798235.1 Fraxinus ornus | reverse complement strand
TTTTTTTTCAACTACACATTCTTCATCAATACATTCTTCCAAAATAATGTGGCTCAAACACACCCATATATTGAATTCAATGAATTAATGTCATAAAAGTACATAGACAAAAAAATATACGGCGAAACCGGCGGTTTAAAACCGGACCAAACCGTTAGGTTTAGGATTGAGTTTTTTCCAAACCGTTCAAAATGGTTTGGTTTAGGTTTGAGTTTTTCTCAAACCGGTTTAAACGGTTTGGTTTGAAAATTTGTCAAAAATTGCAAAAATCGGACCGCTTACACCCCTAATTGATCTCATGCACACTGTGATTAGGAAATCAGTTTTGTAAGAAAATGATAATATAGCTGAAAGTATAAATTTTCCTAAGTATATCATTGCATTAAATAATGATTTAAATATAAGTTTATGTTTGTTGATAATAAATACATTAAATAGGAGTATATTAGAAATTAAAAAGTCATCTATAATCTGAGTTAAAGCAATAATATTGAAATAATTTGACCCAAGATTCGATATAATATTAGAATAACGGAAAATTTAGATGGCACGCAAAACTGTTGGGAAAAATATTCATCAATCTCCAAAAAAAAAAAAAAGAAAAAAAAAAGTGTCCAATTGTACTTTGATATTCTTTTTTGGGAGTGTGCAATACAGTGAAAATATGATTTTTATTCTATTGAATATAAATGGAAAAATGATTCCCAGCTCTTTTAGACTTTTAGTGGTCAAGGAAAAAAAGAAAAAAAAAAAAAAAGGGTCGCCAATGTGCACAGTGAAAAAAATTATGTTTATTCTATTAAATATAGTTGGAAAAATGAATCCAGCTCTTTTTGTGGACAAGAAGATACTCCCTCCAAATAATGCCTTTAGTCACACCCCCATAAAATTGAGCATTGAAATTTCCAAATATCTCTCTATATATCTTTTTTCACACAATCTCACAGCCTGAAAGTTGCAATGGAGAAGCGAGACTTAGAATTACCATTTATGAGCGGTGATGATTTTGCAAGGAGAAAAAGATGGAGCAGAGCCCTTTGGGTTCTTCTTGGAATTATAGCCATAGCATGTAAGAATTTTCTTAGCTTCGTATTTCCTATTTACAGTGAATTGTCTTGATATGTTTGAGGAGTTTTAAGGAATTTACTCAAAGATGGTTGTTGGGTTCTTCATATTATAGAAAAAGATTTCTATAATTTCTTTAATGGAAATATAATTTTTTGTTCAATCTACAAAGTAAATCCTATATAAAGATGTAATTTTTGATCAAGCAAAGAATTGTGTTTCTGTGATCATATATTTGTCTGAAGGTTAAAACAATTGACCAGTTCTTGACTTCTCTGAAGTGTTAATGTGATCAATATACTGTATCAGAAGTAAATTTCTTAGTATTGTGCTTTTTGTCTGTAATTTAGCTGTAGGCCTTGCAATCCAAGGGGGTTTGAAATCTTTGGGAGTGAGAAATGATGGCAAATATAAGGAAAGAATTCGGATTAGCAATAGTGACATTGTTGAATCACAGAAAGCCGTTGTTGCTGCTGATGATGGTCGATGCTCTAAAATTGGCATATCCATACTAGAAATGGGGGGACATGCTGTTGATGCCACGGTTGCTACCGCACTATGCCTCGGGGTAGTTAATCCGATGTCCAGTGGAATAGGGGGTGGAGGTTTTATGGTTGTTCTATCTTCATCGACATCAGATGCCAAAGCATTTGACATGAGGGAAACTGCTCCGGCTGCTGCTTCACAGGTTCATAATCTTTGAATTCGATTTGCCACGTTAAAATTCCACCTTGTGTTTAGATTATAAATGTATTATTGTTGGACTCTGTCAGTTCTTAATATATTATTTACTTGTGCGAATCTGTTTTATAATCAGGGTATGTGCATTCATATAAAACGCCATATAAAGAAATATGAGGGATTTTGGTTAAACCACTATAAATTTTTGTGTTATTTGCTCATTTCTGTTTCTTTTTGGTTTATTGTTGCTCTTGGAGGTGGGGTTAATCAGTAACACATATTAATCATTTTGTAATCAAGTTCACTGTAGAAGTTTATTAGCGTTTTTGGCAAAAAAGGTTCTAACTTGTAAGCTAGGGACCCACAAATTGTGTGGTCCAAAATGCCACACTAGCTTATAAGCCAGATAAGTTCGGAATCTCCCAACTTATCTAACTTATAAGCCGCTGGACTCTCAGTTGTGTGGATTTTGGACCACAACACTGTGGGTCCCCATCTTATAAGCAAGCATATTTTTTGCCAAACACGCTAAATTGGGGTGGTGAAAGTGCTCAAGTGTCTTTGATTTATCCTGTTCGTGCGATGTTTGTTTCATCCTGCAGAACATGTATGACAAGAATGCACAGACCAAGTTTAAAGGACCATTGTCGATGGGCGTTCCCGGTGAGATAGCTGGACTTCATATGGCTTGGTTGAAATATGGGCGGTTGCCTTGGAAAACTTTAGTCAAACCTGCGATTAAACTTGCTAAACAAGGATTCAAGGTTGCGCCGTATTTAGGATCATCAATTGCTAAAAATGCAGATCTGATCTTGACTGATCTGGGCTTACAACAAGTCTATGCACCAAAGGGTAAGTTGTTAAAAGCTGGCGATATATGCTACAATTTAAAACTTGGGAACAGCTTAGAGGCAGTCGCTGAACAAGGCCCTAAAGCGTTCTATAATGGGAAAGTTGGTGAAAAACTGGTTGAAGATGTGAGAAAAGCAGGTGGAATTTTGACAGTGGAGGATTTAAGAAATTACAGAGTGGATGTTACAGATGCAGTTGCAGTAAATGTTATGGGATACCGAATATTAGGAATGCCGCCTCCTTCAAGTGGAACGGTTGGGCTTTCTCTGGTGCGTGTTCTAGACTTTAAATGAATTGACCTACTGCTAAATTCTGAGATAGTAATTGATCCTCTCCTCGCTCTCTCTTTAGTCAAGTTCTTTTTTCTTGAAAAAAATAAATTCTATGGGAAATTATTTAGAGATTGGACCATTAGAAGTCGAGTTGATAATATCTTATTATATAGAATGAAGCATTGGTATTATAATTCCTTGACAACGCAGCATCTTGTCGACTGATCATTTATTGTCGATGAAAATGCAGATTTTGAACATCCTAGAAAGTTACAGAAGTCCTGATGCTGTGAAAGGTCCTTTAGGTCTTCATCGTCTGATTGAAGCACTGAAACACATGTTTGCTATCCGAATGTACCTGGGAGACCCCCATTTTGAAAATATTGATCGAGCGGTATCCGACATGCTTTCCCCAGATTTCGCTAAGAGCATTCGGGAAAAGATATTTGACAACACCACTTTCCCTCCCGAATATTATATGTACAGGTAGACCTCCTAAGTCTGATTGTTTCTCAACTTTACTACTTTTGAACCAACCTCATCTAAAAGTATAAGTTGTTATAGAAATGACGATTTTATTTATTTGAATTTAGTCTTTGCACATCCCCTCGTGCATTTTATCAAAGGCATGATATGTGGATATGTTTTATAAATGGGCAGTGGCAAGACTTTAGAAAGAGAACATGATTATTTATTTGAATTTAGTCTTCAACAATTAATGACGACACTAAAGAATTTGGTCTGTCCAGGTGGAATCAGCTTAGGGATCATGGGACAAGTCACTTTGGCATTGTAGATTCCGATCGTAATGCTGTATCAATGACAACCACAGTGAACTATCCTTTTGGAGGTGGCGTTCTCTCCCCTTCCACCGGCATTGTGCTCAATAATGAAATGGATGATTTCTCGACGCCAACTGAAATATCTCCTGACAAACTCCCACCTGCTCCAACCAACTTTATTAGACCGAACAAGCGACCATTATCGTCCATGAACCCCATCATCGTCCTCAAGGTATGGTTTTTCACATAATTACTGGTGCTTATTGATCTTTCAATAGTAAGTTCATCTATTTGTGTCTTCACTTCGCTGAACTGCATACTATCTCTTGTGTAAAATTTCGCAGGATAACCAGTTGGCCGGTGTGATTGGAGGCAGTGGTGGCTTGAACATTATTCCGGCAGTGGTTCAAGTTTTCATTAACCATTTTGTCTTGGGAATGGAACCTTTAGCAGCTGTAAGGAGCGCGCGAATCTACCACAAGGTCCCTCAGATTTTGATACAGTGAATTATGTTCACAACCATTTACAAACCATAAAGTCCTGACATTATTCTAGCTTTGTGCAGCTTATTCCAAATGTTGTCTCATATGAAAACTGGACAGTCATTGATGGAGAACACATTGAACTTTCTGAGGAAAATAAGCAATTCTTGATAGAGAAAGGTCATCAACTGCAGGGTAAAGCCGGTGGAGCAATCTGCCAGCTTATTGTTCAAAACCTTACAAATTCGATGGATTTAGGAAGAAAAATGATTAAAAACAAGATATTCCATGGAGTACTAACCGCCGTTAGTGATCCTAGGAAAGATGGCAGGCCGGCAGCAATCTGATCATCTCATCCCGGGAATTTCTCGATTATTAATGAATATATTCCCGGGACGACATTGGATCATGGATATCTTGTTTGCCTTAAGTCTTCTCCTAGGCAACAAGCAGCAATGGCTTCAAACTGATAAATATTTGCTCCCAAGAACTCCAAATCAGGGGTTTATGTAATTAAAATAAAAACATGTCAAGATTCATAGGATGGTATTCTAGTCTGGGTTTGTTAAGTCCTAGTATTGTTGTAAATTGGTTGAATGTATTTGATCAGGTCTACTCTCGCTACATTTATGGAAAGTTCAAAATACTTTGATCCTTGACGGTTAAAGTAGGTCATGTTATTTTTGATCGACTTTTCTCTCTTCTAGTATACCTCACTTAAACACTAGACGAATTGATCTAGCTACTCGACTTGATTTACAAGCTTGGTTCGAAGGAAACAAGATCCTAGTTTGAGAAATTTTAGTTTATTTTCTTTTATTAAGGATGGACATATCTCTATTTAAGGATAATTTTAACATGTGCATTATTCTTATACTTAACCGACTCATTTTGGTCTTGTTACACATACAGGGGATGAATAAATTGTAGTTAAAACTTTAGACGAGTACTTTGTAGTCCCTGTTTGGTGCACATTTTGGAAGTAAGAATGCATTTTTATTGTTGACGTGATGGAAAATATGTGGTTGAAAAAAAAAAAGAAAAAGTAATTGATGTGATGGAAGATATTTATTTATTGAAGAATGTGTGATTGAAAATGAGTAAAAGAATGAGAATGAGAGAAATAATGTGGCTGAAACTAATTCAGAATTTGAAGTTAAAAGGCACTTAAGATTCAATTGTTACTAAAGCTTCATGATTTGAAGAGTATGAAATGCAAAGGACTAGAAAGGATTAGGCTTGTATTTGACGCCCATTTTGGGAAAAAAAAAAAATGAATTCTGGAATAGTTATTGATGGAAAAATGTATGGTTGAAAAGTAATCAAAAGTTTTAGATTTGTGTATAATATTATTTTATTTGGAGAATGTGTGATTAAAATGAAGAAAGAGGGAAAAAAATAAGAATGAGAATGGATGTCAAACGTGATCTAGATGATGTTGTTGAGCTTCCACCTGACTTGGAACAAATCTACCGAATTCGAAAAAAAAAAAAATTTGCATTGAAAACTATTAGACCAACTTTTTATTGTTGAATGTTAGGCCATTAAAAGAAATATAACCATATGAAAATGAATATTATTTATCATCAGTTTAAGTGATAGTGAGGTCCTGATTTATCATCCAATATATTAAAATGCATCACAACTTCATTGGAAGAATCAATGAATTCATTGTCACCTAGACTGATGATGATCATTATTAATGATAAATAGCGTTACTCCAAAAGAATTGGGATCTCTAGATGAATACGAGTGCACTAGAACTATTGAACTAAGAATTGAGAATACAAGTCAATAAACAAAAATAAATAAAGAAACTCTTCTATACATTCCTGCCTTCCTGGTGTTTGGTCTATTGTCTTAAAAGTGCATAGATGTCAAAATTACTTTCTAAGCTTTGCTTTGTATTCTGGAAGTAAATTTGATTACTTTGTGCATTCTTTAGATGAGGGATAAATATTGTCTCAACTCTTAAGGAGAGCATCAACACACGACTTGAAATTTACTGCAAATTTTTAGTTCGAGTTATTGCTAGGCATTCCCCATCAACAGAGCGGTCTCCGCCATTGAGAGTCTTTGTAGCAGTATTTTGGACACAAAAGTATGTTTGTAAAGAGAAAATATGAATGCAAGGTTTTACAAACAATAATAGAGGAAGAAGTAAATATCACTATCTTGTGTTTCTATCGAAGAATAATCAGTCTTATTTATTGCTGATACACATCTTCCCAAGAGTTACAACACTTCACAAGATTCAAGTCAATAAGAAAGGCAAGGCCACGAGAACATGGTTACTTCTTACTTACACTTTGAATCTCAAATTACATGAAAGAAAATACATCGAAAAGGGGGGCCAAAATCGTTTAGAACCATGAATAAGTGTCTAATCTGGTTTTCCACTTGGCCAGCCACTTTGATTATTCCCTTTTACGAACCTCGATTCAATCCTGAAGTTCCATGACCATGCAATGTGTAAACGACATTATTTAGAAAACCTTTCCATGAATCCTCCATCAATAAGAATAATGTTTCGAAATCTCTCACATAAATCCTCCGAGTTCGTGAATAGATGAAGGTGACTTTTAGATTTGAACCTCTATTTAGTGAAAATACCTCAAATACTAACCAAAGGTGGCATGCTAGCTAGGCTCTGAACCAACAACCATATATGGATAACTATAAGTACTCTGGTACAAACTTGAAACATTTAGGGTTAATAAACCGATACGCGTTTGGGTCATGTCTCCAATATCCTAGTTTAGTTCGTGAATATCTTAAGTAGTTGGCCAAACTACTTTGGAGACGGTACCATTCCCTACATTCATATGGATTTATCGAGAATACTAATGTATCTAAATTGTATTATATGGACATTTATATAAGCCTATTAAGAGCTTGATATCTCAACCTTTCCTTCCTTGATACGTTTACCAAACACTTTAACCTTGAGATCAAATCTTAGTGTTTTCAATCACTCATGTACTTCACTTATTGAATCTAAGCATTCGAAATCTCAACTGGTAGGTCGAATTTCTAATGATGATTATTAATTGGCAACTATCCCATTTTCCAAACTAAATCCCTTCCAAGGCATTTCGTCAAAGGAAATGTCAAGTTTTGATTTGACTTAAAATAATATATGGTGATTATACCATATGAAATAAGTTGTCATACCGAACTATGTTTTAATCAATATGTCTAGACTTGGGATTGTATATTTGATTGTAAACTCTATCCAAAGCTTCAATATCAAAATAAATTGAAACTAGTGACATTGGTTTAGGCCAAACAGAAATTTATCTTAACAAATTCCTTTAGCCCTTCCGCTTCCTAGCTACACGAAGCAAGAGCTAAAAATTTCGCATAATGGTGGAGTCCATAATACATATTTACTTCTTTGAATCCCATAAATCTTTCTAAAACTAGAGGATATCTAGTGTAATGAATACCACAATCCATCTTAAGCACTTTAAGACTCCATATACTTCTTGCCAATGCAACTGACTTAGATTACTCAGGTATCTACTTAGTTTCCCAACGACAAAGGTTATATATATATATATATTAGTAGAGTTCGAGCATACACATGGAACCCAATAAATTGTGCACATTCCAATTGACAAATAGCTTTTCCCGTGTTAGAATACAATTTAATACTCGAGTCAAATAGTGTGGACACCGTCTTGCAGTCACAGTGATCAAACATTTTCAATATCTTTTCCCTATAGTGTTATTTAGTATGATCTCATTATCTTTCATTATGATTTTAATTCTTAAAATCACATATAAAGGCATCATTTCTTTCATATTGAAGTTGGATGACAACAAAGACTTAGTGTATGTTGACATCAAAAAATGCGCCAACAAAATCCTTGCTACGTCCTCTCTATGTGGATATCACCTACACACTGAACACCCCGTTAGGAGGCAAAGGTCGTCGGACAAGAAAAGGGTCTGATGACCATTTGCACTCCGACGATCAAGTCAACAACCGGACCATAGATAAAGAGAGTGCAAAAGAGGGAGAGGGGGTTTGGCTAGGGTTAGAGAACATACCTTATTGTAAATGAAACTCATATATATATATAAGAAAATGTAAATCGGGCAAGTGATTAATGGGCCGAGCCCAAGATGCAATTATTTAGTTTAATATGCCCAATCTAATAAATAGTCGATGACATGTAATTTATAAGTGTAACAATAATCCCTCAAGTCTAAGTCGTACATTCATGTGCGGTTCAGACATTGAAATATAAGCTGTCAAGCAGACGAGCTCTTATAGATTACCTCAGAAATATAAATAGCTCCAATAAGCAAGAACTTACAAACTGTTTCAAAAATATGCATCGATCCCAAATATTTGAGGACTTACGAATTGCCTCGAAAGTATCTGTGAGAGCCTAAATAAATGAGAGCTTACAAATTGCCTCGAAAGATGTCACATATAATTTGTCAAAATTTTGGCAGCATCTCCTTTGTAATATGGACTAAATCAACATGTAATATACTACAATATATCCACTACACATACAAAATAAATTTGGGTCCATATACCCCTCAAATTAGTCATGGCGATAAAGTGAATAATAACATATCAAATCTCTTCAAGATATAATATGCAGAAAGCCTATGATGTATTATAGTAGGTCATATGCTTGCACAATTTAGTGTAATAGTAGTGGTATAATGAAGCAACATGTTGATAATGTAGATAACATGACATACGTACTGACATTAGTGAAAATAATGTCATAACATGCTAGCAGTGATGATACAAAGATACAGTATCACAATAGTCCCCCAAGTTATGGATATTCATATGATGCATGGACTTTTAGGTAGAAGCAATGCTTTGGACAAGAGTTGTAGAGGCAATGCTCTGGACATGAGTTGTAGAGAATGATCTGAATAAGAGTTGCTGTGTTAAGCTAGCATCCTTACATTGGGGTATCACACCCATTTCAATGGTTTCGTCCATGGTGTTTAATCCAGTCACGAAAGGCATCATCTTTGATAGAATCAGAGGCAACCCCTGTGGGAGTTTCACACACCTCATCAAGGGCTTCCTCCATGATGGTTCATCCATGGAGAGCATCATCTTCGATGGAATTAGAGGCGACCCCTATGAAGGTGTCACGCATCTTGCCTATCGAAGTGGACATTCTTGGAAGAGGTGACCTCGTAGGAAGTATCACGCACCTCATCAAAGGTTTCCTCCATAGTAGATGGTTCATCTATAAAGAGCATCACCTTTGATGGAATAAGAGGCGACCCCTATGAGAGTGTCACGCACCTCGCCTATCCAAGTGGACATCTTGGGAAGAGGTGATCTCATGGGAGGCATCACACACCTCTTCAAGGGCTCTATGGTGGTTGGTTCATCCATGGAGAGCATCATCTTCGATGGAATCAGAGGCGACCCATGTGGGGGTGTCACGCTTCTCGCATATCAAAGTAGACATTCTTGGAAGATGTGGCCTTGTGGATGGCTATAATTCTCGGACTCGGGGACGGGTACGTATTTAAGTGTTAGATCTTTTATTTTCTAAAATGTAAAATACGGGGACATGACTAAAAAGAGTCCAATTCTTGAATACGGGTATGTGGGTATATCTTTCAAACTTCAATTTTTTTTACTAATCCAAGATGCCATTTTGAATAGACCAAAATTAATTATTCACAATGAAGGAAATGTATATTTAATAAAGGATTAAGACGAATAAAATAGAATTTTGGGCTTTAGTTTTCAATAATGAAAATTACTAAATATTATATAAAATTGTAATTTGGACTTAGTGAAGCACTTAGTAGCATTATATGGAACACATTTTCATTTTATACAAACAAATTCCTGAACCACCGATATAGAGAAATAAAAAAGAAAATGGAAAGAAAAAAGAAAGAAGAAAAAGAAGGAAAAACCTAGCGTCGTCATCTTTCTCCACCCTCTCAAGGACGACACTAGGTTTATAGAGAGCAAAAGTGGAAAAGAAGAAAAGGGAAAGAAAAGGAATATAAAAAAAAAAAGAAAAAAGAAGGAAGAAGGAAGAAGAAGCAAAAATGATTAAGTGTCCGGTTGAAATTTGGAGGATCCGACACATATCTCATACTTATACCTATGTCGTGTCGTGTCCAATACGGGTACTCCAATTATTTCGAAGAGTTCGAGTATCAAAGGTGGAGGGTGTCTATGCCTCGTCAATGGTTTCTTCCATGGTGGATGGTTGATATCGAAGGGATCATGAATAGTAGCTCGACTAAGCTAATGTGCTTAAAAGAATATAAGCTCAACTAAGTAGGTGCACTTAGGAGAATGCTGGTTCAACTAAGTGGGTGCGCTTAGGAGAATAATTAAGTGGCAAGGCACCTTTGATTGGGTTGCAGTTGATGTAAAAGCACGATACTCTCTTAAGATAGATGCTACTGAAATAGGAGTGTGATGAGATCTCAAAAGATAAATACAGCTGATATATAGCTAAAGGAGAGTCGTAATGAGCTCTCTCAAGATACATGCAACTGTGATGCAACATCTCATATAGTGAGGCATCTCGCAGGGTGAAGAATGAATATCAAGCTGATGGCTCATCTCGAACTATCAGGAAATTTATAAGCTATCCTCGAAAGGACAAGGTCTTATAGCTGTGCTTGATGATGGTAAGAGACGAGAAATAAGCATCTCATGAATATCTTCGGACTACAGAGTCTTATAAGCTGGCCTCGGAATGACAAGATATTATAGCTAGGCTCGACTATAGTAGGCGGTGATAAATAAGCATCTTATGAAGTCAGGAATAAAAATCTGGCAAAGCGGAGAATAAATATCCCGAAAATAGCTCTCAAACTATCGAAATCTTATAAGCATGCCTCGAAATGACAAGATCTTACAACTAGACTCGACAATAGTGAGAGGCGAGGAATAAACATCTCGTAAAACCAGGAAAAAGCATTCGGCGAGGCAGGGAATAAACACCTGTTAATAGTTCTCAAAATATCAGATTTTTATAGGTAGCCTCAGATAGATAAGGTCATATAGCTAGTCTTGACCATAGTAAGAGGCAATGAATAAACATCTCGCAAAACCAGGAATAAGCATTTGACGAGGCGAGGAATAAACATTCGTCGAATATCTCGCAAACTATCGAAGTCTTATAAGCTGGCATCAGATAGACGAGGTCTTCTAGCTAGGCTTGACGATAGAGAGATGCGAGGAATAAACATCTCGCGAAGCCATGAATAGCATTTGGTGAGGCGGGGAATAAACATCTCACAAATAGCTCTCAAACTATAGAAGTTTTATAAACTGGCCTCGAAATGACGAGATCTTACAGCTAGGTTCGACGATAGTGAGAGGTGAGGAATAAGAATCTTGCAAATGAGGACACGAAAGACTCTTTTTGCATTGACAAAAGCATTCAACTCGGCTACAAAGATACTCATTTTTCAAGGGAAAATGTTTCGAGATTTCAACTCTTTCTTTATTCAAGGAATGAGGACCCTAAGATACCGTCTCTTACTTTTCTCAAGGAACGAGGACTCATATAATGCTACATCTTCCTTTATTCAAGGAATGAGGACTCCAAGATATAGTCTCTTCCTTTATTCAAGAAATGAGGACTCATAGAATACTGCATCTTCCTTTATTCAATGAATGAGAATTCTAAGATACAACATCTTCATTTATTCAAGAAACGAGGACTTATAGAATGTTGCATCTTCATTTACTTAAGGAACGAAAAATCCAAAATACAGCATCTTCCTTTATTCAAGGAACGGCGACTTATAAAATGCTACCTTTAATGATTTGAGGTCTTACAAGCTAGCATTGGACATGCGAGGTCTTAGAGCTTGCCTTGAACAATAGTATAATCACAATCTAATGATCATCTTCAATAATAAGAAAACCACAACTACCTCAATGAGTGAGGACTTAAGGACTCGCCTTTGACAATAAGAAAACCACAAGCTAACCTCGATGAGAGAGGACTTATGGACTCGTCTTGAGCAATTGAGATGATCAGTGGGCCTTTTACTAGGACACAACCTTGACATTTTCCAAAAGTTAGGAATTCACCAATGTCCATTCTTACTAAGCATGGCGATGAAGGCAACAGAGGTTGAAAACTTAGAATTGATTGTTCATAACTTCAACAAATTTCATTCACGCATTCTGTCAAACACTTGTACCATGTCTTTAGAATTCTGGATTTCTTACATATTTTGCAATTTTTTACCTTAAATTTATAACAATAGTCCACGTGCATGAACTCGAGGCTTTTTTGTTACTAGATATATAAGGCGACTGCCTTTGTAGCACTACCATGAAGTTGCCTCTAGAGGCTAAAATGCCATGAGACAGGAACCACTGGCGGATCTATAGTAGGGCTTGGTGGGGCACGTGCCACACTAGGTTTTCAATTTTATTTTTTTATTATTTTTTTTAATTAAGTAAGGAAAAAGACTTCCTTCAAAATTAAAACCGTAGCCCCCGCTCCTCGTCTCCCGTCTGGCTCTCCGTCGTCTCTCCCAAGTCCCACCGTCCTAAGTCCCACACCACACGCCAACACACGGCCACCCATACCCACGGCGATGGCGACAACATTGCATCAATCTCGATTCTTGACTCTGTCTTTCCGGCACCGCAGTCCTGCTCCGCCTCCGTGCCTCCGTCCGTTCCATCTCTCCCTCCTCTTTAAGCTCTCTCGGTCTCTCTGGCAATCCTGGTTGACTGGCTATCGCTACTTGCCTGCTTCGGTGACGAGGTAAGTTCCGCCAGCGTGCCTACTGATTTTTTTTAGGGATTTTGAATTTTGATGTTGGATTTTGAATTTTGTTGATATGTTATCTGTCAATCTATGTACATTGTGATTTTTGAATGAAATTTGAAGTTTGATTAGGATTTAGGATGTGAGTGCACATTTAACCCCACGCTTGAAAACTGTATAGTTGCAATCTACGAGTTTCATTTCATATATAGATATACTACCTACCAATTTGTCTTCATCCAATGGTTACAAACACAGAAACACTCCCATAGATTGGAATAAAAATAATCTTCTTGTTTAGGCCTATCGGGAATAACTGACATTTTTTTCCCATCAATTAGGAATGAAGCTATTAGTTGTGCTGTAAGTTACTGACTTACTGTGATTGGTTTTTTTTCTTTTTTTGCATCAGTTATGGACAGATACTTTAAACGTAAGTCTATGCTTTCTTGTGATGAGCAAAATACTGACAGAAGGAACGTTCGAGACAAAAGATAAAAGTGATGTTGATGTTGATGTTGGAGAAGTTGGGGATGTTGGAGGAGTCGGGGATGTTGATATTATAAATCTTATCGCCGATCCTGGATTGAGAGTTCCAATAGAAAATTATTATGTTAAAGATTGAGACGTGATTCAAAGAGCGTACGTGCAAAGGGGTCCTTGTCAGCCCCGCAATCATGCGTTTTCACCCACGAGAATGGGTAACAAAGATAGGCGATTTTGTGTTTCTTGGTATGATGAGTATCCTACCTGGTTGGAATATAGTGTAGCAAAAGATGCAATTTTTTATTTTTATTGCTATCTTTTCAGTTTGAGTCAGGGTTCTTTTATAGAGATGGCAAAAT
>CAIGRF010123730.1:0-15074 GCA_903798235.1 Fraxinus ornus | reverse complement strand
GTTGGTCATGGTAGAAATTCCCGACTTAAATTCCCCAAATCATATGAAATTTACAAGTATAGATGATAATGTTTAACAAAAAAAACAACCTTACTAGTTTATAATTAAGCAACAACACATTCGTTATGAAGGTGGAGCGGGAAAGATAAAGTGAACGAAACTTTTGAAAGATAAATAAGAAACGAAAGAACGCAAGATTTATGTAATTCAACAATGTGACAAACTCTGGATCAATTAACTACTACAATAAATAACAAGAGAAGAGAAAATCTCTCTCAATAACAAATATAAGCTCACAAAATTATCAATCACACAAACCAGAGGCTTCCAAAATAATAACTATTACATAACTAAGCGATTCAAGAATGTGCGCGCTATAGTGAATGTTGAAGAAATCCCTACTATTATAATTATACAATCAATTCAAGCTCCTACACAATTACACACTCAGTTGGAATGGTAAGTTAATGGTAATAATACAAATCCCAGGAGTTCTACTGGTAATCACGAACTGCACAGGATTTTCAAAGCCAGGACTCATTTTGCAAAGAATGTGAAAGCCATTAGATGAAGCCAATAGATGAAGAGCTCTGTCAGTTTGGAGTCCACGAAGAGAAATGCAAAGATAGGCTAGAAAAGTTCAATAAACACGTTTGAATCCTATGCAAAAGGATTTCCTCCAATAGATGCAACATGGCCTTGTGCCGGGACATTCCTGCAAGAATACCAAACAAATGATTGTGGATGATTATGATTTATCATCAAGCAGTATACAAAGGCAATTACTTGAATCCATAATCCGGTTCGTTAAGGTATTTTACATAAGAAATTCACAATTTAAGCATTTGAATGACATATATCATCACCCAAATTACAGTTTTCCATTTCTCCCACCTTATTGCTGAACAACTTGCAGGTTAATTAAAATTCCCTCTTCCAATCTAATTTTCTTTCCTGATCTTTTCTCTTAGTTTGAGTTTTGGAGATCTGATTCTCTCTCTTTTATCTATATTATAATATTCCATTTCTGCAACCAAAGTCGAGGAGTATGAAAAGAATTCACAATCTAATAGTATGCAGGAACTATCTAAATTTCCAAACTTCGCCAGGACAAGGAAAAAATGCAGTAGTTTGTTTGAAATTTATAACGGAATTGATATAAGAGTAAATAAATAATTAAATAATGTTCATTGCAATCAGAAATCGAGAGATTTTTGGTGTAATATTCATCACTCATCAGTCCATTGTGAATCAAAGGCATCAGACCATAATACCATAATCAATCAATTTCATAAACCTTGTAAGTCAAATGTTTGACATATTTTAGAAAGCTTTATATAGCTTCAACCCTAAGGCCAACCACAAAAGAAACGAGCCACAAACAGATTATAACATAGATATAATCAACAAACATAAAACCAGTCAATAGGGAAAAAGACAGAGAGAACATACGGTATCTGGCTGCTCGGTGCTTGTCCTGCAATAAATCCCAATGAGCCTGCAGGGTAAACCATCATCAGAAAGGACACACAATGATAAAATAAAGATTTTTTTCCTTGAAGAAGATGATAGTCAATGAAATTGAAGTACCAATTGGAGGATCAAATGTCACTCCACCAGGAACATAGCATGTAACTGGATTTTGGGGAAACCAAGACTGAGTTACGCCACCAACAAAGGAAGTTGGTAAACTGCTATTTGGAAGTGCCGATTGCAAAGAGTTCATGTCCCAGAACTGAGACTAAAAGTGAATCATCAAAATTAGAAATAATTCACTGAATATCAATAATTCTCTTTAACTACAACAAAATATCCACATTTTATGATCTTGATTAATACAAGACGATTGAACAAAAAAATAAAAAGAAACAAATCAGTGTCACACTCAGTTCTCTCCAGTAAGTGAGAAACAACTTAACATTTCCACATTTTAAACCAATCGATCTTGAAGAATATTGTTACTATCATGATAAGCAAGTTCCAGTTAAATGCAACTTAATAAATGATGACAAGAATGCCTCTTCCTTCCTACACCACCACATCCCTCACTCTTGAAAATATAAAGGTCAAACGGATGCCAGGTAACCAATGTAACAACAGAATAAAGCACCCAGGATCCAACTTTTTTTTCAACCAAGCACATGGTACATCCTATTATTGAGTTCATAACAAAATCAAGGAAGCATGGATACACCTCTTAGGATCACAAGTCCATGTCCTGGATATGTCTGGGACACAGAATGCCCACAAGCTAAAGGCAATCAACAAGTACTCTACTAATTTGTTTGTAAATGAACTTTCTATTAATTGACACTCTAGTAGTGTACCACACATACAAAGATCATAGGATTTCTCCGTCTAACAAAGGTATATGCTCTCCAAAAGCATTTACCATATGATCTAGTTAGCAGCTCTGAATTGAAAATTTAACAATTAATCTAAATCACAGTTTGTCATGTATCAATCAAGAATAAACAAAGTAAAACATCCATAACGCAGCAAAAGTCAGTGGTTAGTCATTTTGTGACCCAAGTGAGAAACATAAATCAAAACCCCACTCCTTTTCTTTACTTTAAAAAAAATGGCCTCCAGTCCACTTATCCCTAGATCTAGAGGGCAAGTCATTTAACGCAGGACCAAAGAATAAAGAAGTAAATAAGACATACCATATTACTAGATTCCATGTCAGAATCATCGGGAAGATCAAATGGATTGGAAGACCTGTGATTTGTCGCGTTTGAATGTACTACATCCTATTAACAGAGTGGAAACATATCATAAATGAAAGGAGTGAACACTAATTTAAATGAAAAATTAGTCATTAGTGCAAGAAGGCTCAACCAAAGTAATAGAACAAACCACTGCAGGAAGCGAGTGGAAATCATGCGACAATACACTGGCATGAGATGTTATACTAGATAAAGGGCGTCCAGTATTGTCTGCAGCTCTTTGAAATATATCATTACCCAAGGCCTGCAAACAAAAAAAGCATGCAACTAAGTGCAAGAAGAGCAACATATTCATCAGCATTAACAGGAAGCCATTGCAACCTCATATATGCTAAATCCAAGACACTGATAAGCATCTGAAGTATATGGGCTGGTGACTGGTTCGCTACTTTTGACAGTGTTCTCAATTGACTGTTTTCCTTTGGAATCTTCGAACGCATTCCAAGACTGCACAACATTAAAAGCATATAACTTCCATATACATATAAGATCATTGAATATAAACAGAATCAAGTTCATGTTCCCCTGGTCATATAAGCTACAACCAAATTGCCTGGCCAAGGCCAAACTTATTTATCTTCTTGTACACACAAGCCGACAGAATAGTGTTTACTTGAATGCTCGTTGCTTTTGTGGTTGCCTCAAAATTTTGTGCACCTTCATGCCATAAATTAGACATATCTGCAGAAGGCCGATGGTCAGAAGAATCTTGAGAGGATGGATTATGCTCAAGCGATCCCAAATCTATGTTCCCTAGAAAACTCATGTCAGAAGATGGTACTATGGCAGGGGTCGAATTTTCAATTCCCATAGATGATGCGTTCTGAGGCATGTCAAATGTTGCCCATCCTTCATTTTTTGGCATTTCCTCGGAGATTTTTCCATTGGAACCTGTAGAGGATTGCTGCTGCAGCATCTCAGCAAATAAGTCTAAAGATGAAGAAGGAAGGGTTTTGGATGGTTGATGTGAGTTGAAAGTTGGAACTGAAGGATTAGAAGATTGCTGGAACAAATCAACGGACTGAGCCGGAGATGACTCTGGAAATTGAGTCCTAACAGCTTCTGGAGATGCTGAGGAAACATTTTGTGGTGCAAAGGGTGCACTGAAAAGATCCAAGCTATCAAAGTTCCCAGATACTGAACGCTGTGGTTGATGGGAAGTCTCAGCAGATTGTCCGGATTCCGAGGCAATTTCCAGCAAGTTAAAAGAATTTACTGATGTGAAAGACGTGGAATTGCTATCAAATGACCCAAAGCTTCCAGAAGATGCATTTCTCTGGATTTAAAATTATTATAGAGTCAGTAAATTAGGTAAAACAGTCAATGACAGGTAGAAGTAACTATCCAAAAATTTCATGATAAATTCATGGCCAGCAAGTAAGACACAGTCAACATACGAACTAGAGACAAGGACTCAGCTAAAGAAAACCATATCTATGTTACTGGATTAATGAAATGACAATGTTTTGCTGTTGTATCATCATTAAGCAAAATATTATCATGTACCTCACAATTTCTCAATTATTAACGACTGAAATTTTTAATTTCGTAACCATCATAATTAGAAACCATCTTCTTATTTTTCCACAAAAACAAAAGTACAAAATATATTAGTAAGGCACCATGGAAGGGGCAATTCTTGAATTTTTTTTCTTCAAAAAACCGTTTTTATATCACTAGTAATAGTGTATGCCAACCAGAAATTCTAAATGAGAGTTTTAATAATGTTCATACATCCACAAACTAAATGAGGGTAAACAAAGAAAGAATACAAATTTAGAGCATTTTAAACTTCAAAATTGTCTTCTGAATTGAACTGCAACTTAAGTGCAGGAATTTAATTAAAAAAAACAGTTAAGCATCGCTTGGAAGATTGAATCAGGCAATTTTAAGAAGATGGTAACAATACTTGTACAGAGGAAAATTTAAATTTTATAGTGATAAGATTTGAAAATTTTCATTTCCACCTTTTTCCTTTCCCTTCTCATTGTTTCTCTGCTCCTTTTTTTCTCTTTTTTTCTTTCTTTCTTTATTTTTGTTTTTCCCTTTTCAATTTTCAAGGGAGGGGAAATGTTGGCATGCTATTTATTCCACAATTGGCAATTGCATTCCTAGTGCATCCAATAGTCATTAGTCAGAAAGAAAAACACAAATTCTTCAAATTTTGAAGCACACAGGAATAAGAGAGCAAAGAACTCCATAATCAAGGTTATGCCCTCAATTTGATCCTTGATTTTAATAAAGACAAGTACCAGAAACCAATACCGGTAGAAAAGGTCCAAGGAACTCCCTGTTTTACCACACTGTTTTACCAGAATGCACATAGACATGAGAGAAACCTGACCTGTGGATGCAACATTCTTCCTCCATCTCTTTTGGTGTATGCATCTACATGGTTGGAAACCGCATGATGCCGTACAACTTCACTTGAACTATCTCTCGACATTGCATTGAAGGGGCTTCCAATGTCTTTCTGGGAGGAAGGTGATAGCACATCAGACCTGTCCTCATATACATTATCATTAGCACGGCTAGGACTCAAGAAACTAGACAGTTTTCCTCCGTATAGGCCTCGATCTGACCCAGGCTTTCTAGTGAGTCCGGGTGTGTGTTTCCCATAGCGTCGTTCTTCATACTGAAAATCATATGGTGGACTTTGTGAATAAGAATGGTATGAACTTGCTCTCCTTGTCTCATCTTCCTGGCGTTTTGCATTCTGACAAATCAGAGTATGATCATAATTAGTCTCCATTTAAGGTTGCGTGGAAATAATTTTCATGGATAAATCAAAAGAAGTAAACCTAATAAACGTCTTTTCTGGAACCATCTTTAGTGATCACATTGGTCCAGGAACCTAACCTGTGTATCTCTTGGTGGTCTGTCAGATGTCTTCTCCAGGGCATATTTTTTATCTACATAAACATTCTTTATGAACTCACGAACTTTATCAACATTGCTGCAAGAGAAAGACATGGTTAACCTTCCAGTCATGCAATTGACAGGTACTTCTAATCATAAAATAGATCTTGCACCTATTATCAGGAAGTCTCTGCCTTTGTGAATCCCATGCTGCTAAGTATATCTCTCTGGCACGCTGAACGAGTGATGCCTTGTAAGCAAACTGAAAAACAAGGTGCCAACCAGAGAAAAAAATTGGAAACATGTCATAATTGCTTACCTGATTACCACCCTTTTGAAGAGCATCGACTTCTTGAGAAGTAAACTTAGCCATAGAAACAGACTTCACGCGATGAGTAAACTCACGACTGCACAAACAAGAATATTTTTCTAATATTGATGTCTTGAAATTATATTCTTCGTCAATATACTAAGCAAAAGAAAAGGACAACTGATGAAAAAATTTGATCTAAATAACACCACAAGGAAGTGATCAAAGGAGATATGACATGTAGTCACGTTATGGCATAGAATACCCAATACACCACATGGGTTTCTTGAATTTTGACAGAAATGAATGTATGCACATATCAGAATTGAATACTCTTTAATGGTGGTGAGCAAAATGAACTTACTGTATTCCACTGCAAGTCATGCACACAAAAGTCCAAAAGTTTGTGCAATTGACAGAAATGAATGTATGCACATATCAGAATTGAATACTCTTTAATGGTGGTGAGCAAAATGAACTTACTGTATTCCACTGCAAGTCATTCACACAAAAGTCCAAAAGTTTGTGCAAACATATTGAGGTCCCTGCAGCCACAAAATAGTATTCAACTCAAAACATTAATGCCAATAACAAGTATCTAAAGCTATATAAATCCTAAAATTTTAACGAAAAAGAAATTAGGACTCATATTTATTACTTTAGGTTCTTTAGCATTGTATAAGGCACTGCAGCGTGTGTAACAAAATCATTTCTACATAAGCTAATCAGATTAATGGTTATTCCAGTATTGTTTTAAAAAAACAAGAAGAAGAGATTAACGTTTTCTTAAAAGCCCAATTTATTACTGAATTTTTGCAATCAAACAGCTCCAAATACTGTTTCTATATCTCAATCGAATAGAGATTTTCATTGAAGGTATAACTTTTCAAAATATTGAATCAAAATTTCAAAAAATGGAACAAATTAATATTATTACCAAGCCGTTGCAGTTGATGCATCTTCGATTCGGAGGGAGCTTCATGAGACCCCTTATAATCTTCTCGTTTCTCTCCTCTTCTTTTCTGCTGCTCATTTTCCAGATTCCAAAGCCCAAGCTCAAAATTCAAGCCCAAAAGAGGGGGGAAAAAAATAATAATTACCCAAAAACGTATTTAAAAAAGGTTTTTCCAGCTCAAATATTGAGGGAGAGAATTTAATTGATTCAAATTCTAGGGTTTTAGTTCGATTTCTTTCACGGAAATGGAAAAATCGAACTTGAATCAACCCTCTCTCTCTACAATTTTGGACTTCAAATTTTTAATTTTGACATTTTATTTTAGTAATCGGGCCCCAATTATTGCCGTTAAAATTGATAATGCCAGCAAGGATTCTGTCTACTGGCATTTTTAGATTGTACAGTGTGCTTAAAAGGGGTTGACAGGTTGTATTTTTGGATTGGAAGGCTAGGAATTGTCGTGGAAGCGTTGAAACTACTCTCATCAAAGTTTGATTGCAACGGATTTCACGAAAAGTGTCATATTCGAATAAATGAATTCTACTTTGAATGTTTGATTACAATGTGAAAATAAAAATCGAATTTCAAGGTACAATTACTGTAACCTGCATTTTCTTTATCTTCATAAAAAACGAATTCCTATAAATTTAGTGGATTTTTATTTTCCAAATAATATGAAATTGAAATTTCTTTCCACTTTTACTTTGATACACTAATAGATTTGATTGTAATTATAATATAGTCCTTTTAAGTTTCAAATTATTGCAGTGAGATCCCCTATTTTTGGATTATATAAATTATTATTAGTTTTCAGCTTTTTCCTATGTTTGAATTTGAATCTTATGTTACTCGTAATATTATGGTTTCAATAAATGAGGTTTGATCTGTTTTGTGCTACTTCTAGAGAGAGTGAGATTGTAAATGAATTTGAAAACTCATTTTTACTTATTTATATACACAGTTCTCACTTTTTGAATTTTCAACACTCAATTTTCTCAACACTAAGGCATGTTCTCTTTACAGTTTTCAAACCATTTTCAATTTTCAGTTTTTGAAAACACTAAGAACACGTTTACTTACCTATTTTTATAAACGAATTTCCAAAAATGGGATAACAGGTGACATATGGAATATGACGACGACAACAGCATGTCGTAGAAGGAGATAACAAGTGGAGCCAACGACCCATGATTTATGTTTCATCTTTCGTTTCCTTTTCGTTTGTTTCGAGAAATCTATCGATCAATTCTGATTCTTTCTTTTTCTCTTTGATTCTTTTCCGATCGAAATGTATAGATCGTGTTCATGGATTAACGAATTGCATTGCCATATCACGCACTAATCTATTTTTAACGTCTAATTAAATCGGGAAATTATTCATGCAGAAATTAGAAGAAACGTGTTTAAAACCATTTAGCAGATCAAATCAATCAATATTGATAATACCATATAATTGTTGGAAACTAATTATTGTTCAAAACAAATAAGATGTTGGAATGATGAAACGGGAATAAAAAAAATTGAACCATGCCGTTGGACTTTTTGTCCCTGTATGAAATACTCCATGCAACGCATGGGGTTAAATTCCGACCGTTGGAGGTCGATTTTTGTCCGTTTGGAATTTAAATTTTGTGACTTTTGGAAAGTTTTTTGCACCACTTCGTGTAGCATTGTTTCTTGTGATCAACTTAAATAATTAGAAATCATACAAAAACTATAACCTCAATTTTGAGAGAGAATTTCATTCCAAATATACATATTTTCCTTTTCATATTCAAAGTTCTTTTGTATTCTTGAGTTTTCAAGGATTATACTTACTTGCTTGAGTCCTTGCAAGGCTTGTTTAAATCCTGCAAACCATTTGACATCAACCCTTCAAGCATTAAATCATTCCTAGAGGGGGCAAATATTGTTTGAGGACAACGGTATCATGATCAAATCTTTGACAAAATCCTTACTATAGAAGCCATGGAATCGAAATTACTGAATTTTTGCATTCAAACAACTTCAAGCGCTGATTATTTGAAAATTCATTTTTACTTATCTATATACACAGTTCTCACTTTTTGAATTTTCAACCCTTAATTTTCTTAATACTAAGGGTTTGTTCTCTTTACTGTTTTCAAATCGTTTTTTGTTTTCAATTTTTCAACATAGTGAAAACGCGTTCTCTTTCTTATTTTGGAAAACACGTTTTTGAAAACAAGTTAAAAATTTACAAAGAAAACTCAAAACGACAAATCTGTTTTCAGTTATAATCAAACCAAAATTTTCAAAATGTGTTTTTGGTGTTTTCAAAATGACAAAAAGAACACATTTTCAACAATTTCAAAATGAACACTCAAAACACAAAATTCAAAATGAATTCAAAACTCAAAAGTGAAACACAAAGAGAACACTCCTTAAGCTTTTGTTTGGATTGATCGAAATAGAGCAAAACAAAAGTCACAAATAGGGTTTCAATGAAAAACCCTAATTTCATCATCAATTTCATATAGAGACTTTTTACACAAAAAAGAATAAAAAACGTAGTGAAGGTATCCAATTTCCAACAAGAGTTCCTAAACACAAAATAAAACAAAAGTACATATTAGTATTCTTGCAACATGAACATGGCTCGCAGTACTACGATACAGATGTTTATTATTTTGTGTAGTCAAAATCCACATTTCCACCACTTTTGCTTCGGTACTCCTTGAGGTGATGAAAAGGATGAACTGAAAAGATCCAACCCATCAGAGTTCTCAGATATTGAACGTTCTGATACAGAGGGCAAAGACGACAACATGGTATGGGAAGTTTTGGCAGATTGTTTTGATTCTGAGGCAACTTCCAGGAAGTTAAATGAATATACAGATTTAGGAGAACTACCATCGACTGATCCAACACTTCCTAAAGATGCAGTGCTCTGAATTTAAGAATTAAGATTATAGTAGAGTCAGTTGAATACAACTAGCCACAAAAAGACAAACAAAACCATTCATCCACATTAAATCTAAGAGGAAGAAAATATAAAAATACAAATTTAAGAACTCATTTTCAACTTCTCAGTTGAATCCTGAATCATATCCAAAAAACTCTTTTTTATTCAAGGATAAAGTTATTTCAACAAAGAAAAATGAAAATTCTTAAAAGATGAGATATACCGATTCGATTCGAGCTCTTGAAATTGGAATAAGTTTGGTAGAGAATCACGAAATCTTGGTGATCTTCTCTATCTAATGAATGGGGAGTTTGCCTTAAAATCGTCCGCCTGCACCCACCCCCCAGTATATGCTTCAACAGAAATCACGCAATGGTAGATTAGAAACCTCTGGTAAATTTGATCTAATTGCTTTCTTAGCTTAGTTATCAAATCACTGGCACAACCTAGGGGCTAAGTAGCGTCAAACAAATTTATAGTCCGTCGCTTTTGACCACTCGTCCACTCTCCCCTTCCCGGCCAGAGATGACTTAAGTGACATATGGAATATGGCGACGACAACAGCATGTCGTAGAAGGAGATAATAGGTGGAGCCAACGACCCATGATTTATGTTTCATCTTTCGTCTCATTTTCGTTTGTTTCGAGAAATCTATCGATCAATTCTGATTCTTTCTTTTTCTCTTGATTCTTTTCCGATCGAGATGTATAGATCAAGTTCATGGATTAACGAAACTTCTGTCATTTTATGAGTCTCTTCCTTTTTGCGTTGCCGTATCAAGCATTAATCTATTTTTAACGTCTAATTAGATCAGGAAAATATTCATGCAGAAATTAGAAGAAACGTGTTTAAAACCATTTAGCAGATCAAATCAGTCAATATTGATAATATCATATAATTTGTATAACAAAATCCATACTACAGAAGCCATGGAATCGAAATTACTGAATTTTTGCATTCAAACAACTTCAAGCGCTGATTATTTATCTCAATGGACAAAGGTTATCAAAAATGGTAGAAATTTCCAATTTCAAAAAATAAATAAAATAATGTCAATACCAAGCTGTTGCGGTTGATGCATCTTTGATTCGGAAGGTGCTTCATGAGAGACGCCTCATAATCTTCTCGTTTCTCACTTCTTTTTTTTCTTCCTAACTTTATAAATTTCCAGATTTCAAACCCGAACATCGTAAATCTAGGGTTTAAGCTCAAAGTTTGAGAGGGGAGAAATTAAATTGAATGAAATCTTTTTTCTCTGGTTGTGGGTACTTCAAATTGAATTTGACATGTTATCAATGACTTTAAAATTATATTAGTTTGAGCTTGGAACTGAAATCCAAGTGTGATTGTCGATTAATACTTGGATTTCTTGAATTTTTGAGGGCGGCTCAAGAAATTTCCATGCAATTTCATGCAAACAAAAGTTCAACCTAATCACTCGGCTTCTTCCTAGCAATTTCCTGTAAATTTTGCCCCGACGCTTTATACAAGGATCTAATAGTATCCTACTTCAATCGTGAAAGGCAAGTCGGTTTGAACTCTCCAAGAACTCCCAAATTACACCATCAAGAAACTCTTTTAAGTATTTCGATGATTAGACAGTCACAATGATGGAAAAACTTGTGATTTTCATGGTGTCACACGAATAATGTTGATGCATATAATATTCTTGATTTTCAAGATTTTTTCTTTTTCATTTTTTTTTGGGGACACTAATGGAGGAAGGAGATGAGGATTTGCAGGAAGCTTTTGAAATTTTTGAATGGACAAAGTACTGAAATTTTTGAATGGGCAAATAATATTTTCCATCAATTTTCTATTTCAAAATACATTCTTTCAAAATAATGTGGCTCAAACACACCAGTAACATGTTTAATGGGCCGAATTGAACAACACTTATCACAATCAAGAAAATAAAGAAAATGCTAGTATTCACTACTACCTACCAAACACGATGTCAAGAAAATGATAATGAATCCAAATGGATAAAACAGCTAATATAAGTGGAAACCTGAATGACATAAATTACATTTCGAAGAAATTGCTCAACTTTATGCCACAATATACAATAGTGGATATGAATTAATGTCGTTTAATTTTATAAGAATTGGGCATAATACCCTATACCGATTTTTTTTTTTTTTTTTTTAAAAAAAATTATCTTAAAGTAAGTGTTCTCAAATGCATCATCTTTTCAATAGTAGATTGTAAGCTGGTAAATCTTTTACACTGTAGACATCATCAAGTGCAAGCTCGCGCTCTAGCTGCACCCTCGTAGACTTGAGGACTTCCTGAGAAGAAAAAATCGACAAATGACGTGCAAAATCAGTAATTAATTTCTTCGACTCAATACAGAGAGAATCAGGGAAAAAAGAAAGGGACCGCGTTTCTTGTTACGTTGAATTGCATGTACGAGGCATGCTTTGCAAGCCACTGTGCATCCAACATTTCAAAGGCAATGCAGAAAAGGTTGTCAAAGGCCATTTCATCTTCACTTAACAATCCCAGGAATCGAACTCCAGCTATCGTACTTGGCTTTCCTGCGAGAATAATGTATAATTTAATTAAAACCATAATCTAAATGTTATCATTGCCCATAAATTTCACAGGCTAACTCCGTCTTCAAGGATTAGAAGAGTGCTCCTTATCCTGCAGTCATATTTGCACTGGAAGTACACATAACCAGCAAAATGGATGGAAGCATTCATGTCGGTGTTGTGTTACTAATAAACCGGGCAAGCTGTTACTAATAAACCGGGCAAGCTTGCAATCAAATGCTAAGAGCCTATATGGCAATTCGAACTTCGAAGTAGCGTTTAATATTTTATCGCACAAGGGCAATATCGATGAAAAATGAAAAACATGTTTACTTGCTCCATTTCCAAAAATGTTACAAATTTGGTTTTAGTTTTCTTTTTTCAACAGAAACACAAAAATCAGCAAAGGCGTACCTGATTGAAGATCTAACATTTGCACCAGCATAAAAGAAATATTGATGCCAGCTACAGCGAAAGGATACTCCCATTCTGACCTATCTCCAACTCTCTTGTGCAACAAGTTTTGAAATGCTTCCTGTTAAAAAGAGAAGTAGATACAAAAACTACTCTTTACATTTTTTATTTCCAGATGACCTAAATAAAGAAAAGAACAGAACACCCTCATCAAAATTTCTATGCAGTTATTGTCACCTAGAACAATTTTTATTTTTTATTTATTTATTTTTACTTATCAAAAGAAAAAAATGTCGCCTAGAACAAAGAAAATGTTACCAGCCAATGCTAATTATGAAAGATACAAGAAACTCGTGCCAATGGAGAAAATACGAACCGGATATGTCATGGCAAAGAAGATAAGGTTCTCCAATGATATGAATCCTCCACCCCTAAAAATTCATCATAATTCCCAAATAAATACCAGTTTGTACAGAAGTCTTAATAAAAATGAATTTATATTCCCACACACCTGAAATCTGTTGAAGGATCAGATCCCTGCCATCCCATCTCTTTCCAAAGCTCTGATTTCAGTGCTGGGAGTTCTCTACCAGGGTAAGATAACCTCCACAATTGTTTGAGTGCATCCTGTCACCAAAAGTTAAGTACTGCTTAGATTTTCAACTCGCAATGTGTCTCCTCTACTCCAACAAACATCATTTATGTAACCAATTAGCAAATGAAACAAGATAATATTATAAATGCTTACACAGTTACACAAACTAACGTATTTCCAATCATAAAACAAGACTAAGGATGTAATGTCCCGTGCCTATAAGAAATATCAAACAAAGCACTTAAGTATTCTAAATGAACGTCTTTCTCCAATACGCATAAAAACAATCTTAAGAGAGGGGAACTACTCTTTAAACGAGCTGATCTTCTCTAACTCAAAATGATATCTGAATGCGAGCAATCAAATGTAAGATAACATCAACACAAACCAAACAGTATATCAAACACTTCTTGTTGATCCAAATCCCATAATAGGGGAATCATACACAATAAGATGCATGAAGAGTTGATTAATACACACAAATAAGAGGCACCCATTGCTTGAAGTTCCATAAGAAACACGAATACTCCAACCTAATATTAACACCACTTTCAATCTCCCATTACTATAGTATGCTTCCCTATCATTTTATATACATTAGGGTGTACACGTCTGAGTTACTTATTGCACCTAAGCAACAACCCAATGGGATGCCACATTGAACATCCAAAGTCCCAAGAGTAAAACAACATTTTACATTTCGAGTATTTTACCCAACTATCATACCAGATAATGTGAAGGCACAAACAGGACTAGACAATAATATTCATAATATAGCATGTCCATGCAGCCAAGTCAAAATAATAAGCAAGTAAAATGAACAAAACATCCTTATGAATTATTTCAGTACTATGGTAGTTTATACAAATCTGCGCAAATTCTGCAAATAAATAATTTCAGATCATGCAATTGAGAGTGTACCAATTGTAATAAAGTTAATTTCTCATACTTTATCATATGGAATCATCTCTTATTGTCTGCCCTTCATAAATAAAATCTGAATGCTAAATAAAGAAAAGAAGTAAACATACTTGATGCTCCAAAGAAGAACTGTCAAAAGGAACTGCCAGCCTTTGCTTTAGATATTTGAGTCTTGCTTCCTATTACCAAACCAACTAAAGAATCAACAACAAAAATTGGTGAACGTATAACATATATATAGAATCAACAAGTGTATATATATATATATATATATATATATATATATATATATATATACGAACATGTAAACTAGAATGACAGGAAGCAAGTCTTTTTGGAGGTGAATAAATTAGAAAATGAAACAACATTTTGATAATAAATAACATAGAAAATACTTGTATTCTAGACAATTCACACTATATCCCATAGCCTCAATGATTAGATTATTCTTTGTAGATGGCCCCTCTAGCATATATCTACATCTTTCATTGCTACAAGTAGAAGAATTAAATTGAGCCATGTAAAATGTTTGTTGACTATCATTTCTATGAAAATTACATGCATCGTCTAATGACTTGAAGTACAATAGGACATTTCTTAATTTGTGAAAACAGAATCACTAGGCAAATTGCTGAATTCATACGATACAATCACCAGCAACAAAGACTTGGTCCATCTCTGGAAACTTATGTACAGAATTAAAAAGCTACACAAGTAGAGAAATTGCAAGAAGAAAGTCAGTGCTATTACTCTGCCCCTCGCCTAGGGGAGAATCATTAGCTATTGGAGTAGCATGCCACATCCATTCCCGACCTCCATAACAGGGGTAAG
>CAIGRF010123724.1:0-15719 GCA_903798235.1 Fraxinus ornus | reverse complement strand
ATATGCTAATGGCTATATATTCTATTTACTATATGTTCCAATTTTGATTTTTTGTATTATTTTATAATTTTTTCACTTAGATTTTTTGTTTTTTGTGAGGCTTACGCCTCAAATCGCCTCGAGGCTTACGCCTCGCCTCATAAAGAAAAAACGCCTCAATACTTAGTTCCGCCTTTTTAAATCTTGCTTAAAACAATTAAAATGTTTTTTTAAAAAAAGATAGAACAAAAGGCACAAAAAAATTAAAATAAGAAAAAGAAATTCATCTTCCTCAACACCCCACCCCAAGGCCCACCGCCACCCCCAACTACCCTTAAACCAATTGTCAACAGTGGTCGCCACCATCTTCACCACCAAACCCAAATCTGCAATTAAATCCCAAAACCCAAATATCCCCTACACTTTTTCTCCTCAATTTTCATACAAATCAATGCCCAGCGTCCCCACTCCTGAATCTGAACATGGTCGCTTCAGTACCACAATTCAACCACCAAAACAACAATCTCACATTTCTATGGCACTGGGAATGGTATCAAAATGAAACCAAACAAGCAACAACAATTAAAGAACAATCAAATGAAATAAACTTAGTGTGTATATAGCAGCAACAACAAATAAATTTACTAGAGGGGATGAGAAATTTAATATCTAGAATCTATTTCCTGTCATTTCATCAATGGCATTATTTGGAAATTTGAATGATTTATTCACTTCCTTCGATAAATTTTATGCTTGGGGATGAAAATGTGATAGGTTCTTGAACCAGAAAGCTCCACAACAAGGTTAAGTAATAATAAACTGTAAAATTCAATAGAAGGTTATGAAACTGGAATTATATTGCTGAAAGTGAATATACTCTGAGATTTATGTGTTACAAAGAAGAAAAATGACAAGGGTATTTGGCATTCAAGAGGTCAATACTCTCCACAGTAGACTACTCAATTCTCTGCTGCCTCTACTGTGACAATTTCCCACTATTTATTCTGTTACCACCCCAACTGATTCAGCAACTGCATGTGACTGCTCCCTACTCAATTCCTAAACTGCCCTCACTCCTTTCCTGCACCTTTCATAAGTCACGTTAATTTGGGGCCTATCATTGCTTCCCCCCATGAGACTCACCTTGTCCTCAAGGGAAAAGAAGGAAATTGGTGCCTGATCAAGTCATAAGTCTCCCACGTGGCCTCTAATGGTGGCAGGCCCTTCCACTGTATTAAAACATCCGTACCATGGAGGTTGTTTCCCAACCCCTGACGCACGCACCCCGAGGAGTGTCTCTGGTTCCACCAGCATTTCCAAGCTTTCGCTCAGCTGTTTCGGTACCTCCTTCACCGCTTGCACTACTCCTTCCGCCTTACGCAGCAGGGATACGTGGAAAACTGGGTGAATGTTACATGTTGGAAGAATAACCAACTTATAAGCAACCTGACCAATCCTCCGCTCTACTGCGAATGGACCATAAAACCTTGGCGCTAGCTTCTCGTTAGGCCGCGCTGCTAATGATTTGCGGCGATACGATCTCACCCTCAAGTACACTAAATCACCCACCATGAATTGTACATTTCTTCTCTTACAGTCAGCTGCGCTTTTCATCTTCGCCTGAGCTCGCAATAATTGTGCCTTTAATTCTTCTAATATCTGGTCCCTTTCTAGGAGCTGCTGCTCAATTGCTGAAACAGGAGTTGTCCCTTTTTCAAACTTCAACAGGGTTGGTGGTTCCCTCCCATACACAATTTGGAAAGGGGTAGCCTTACTTGCTGTGTGAAATGAAGTATTGTACCAGTACTCGACCCAAGGCAGTCAACTGAACCATGATCTAGGTCGTGACAAAGCGAAGCAATGTAGATAAGTTTCCAGGGTGCGATTTAGGACCGATGTCTGCCCATCGATTTGTGGGTGGTACGCGGTACTACGATTGAGCTTGATACCGTGTAGGTGAAACAATTTCTCCTAAAAATGGCTTACGAACACCTTGTCTCTATCCTAAATTATGGAACGGGGCACCCTATGTAGTCTTAAAATAACTTTCACAAAAATCCCAGCCACATTGGCCGTGGTGAAGGGGTGTTTAATCCCTATAAAGTGTCCATACTTGCTTAATCTGTCGACCACTACTAGAATGGTGTCCACGATGCCTGATTTCGGTAAACCTTTTATGAAGTCCATTGTTATATCCTCCCATATCTGGTTCGGAACAGGTAGTGGCTGCAGCAAGCCCCCCAGTGTAGCACCATATAGTTGTTTTGCTGACAGACCGAACATTGTTTCACGTAACCATGGATATCAGTTTTCATTCCTTCCCAGTAAACATTAGCGGCGATCCTTCTCTATGTTTTTAGGAAGCCTGAGTTCTCCCCAATGTTACTAATGTGTCCATGTAGCATCAGTGGAATCAATGATGACCCCTTTGGTAGCAACAACTGCCCTTTAAACAACAACTGATCATTCACCAAGGCATACCCCAGTCTGCAAGATGGATCCTGTTTGAGCTCTCTGATGATAGTTTGTAACTGAGCATTTTTGCTGACCTCTTCCACTAGAGTCTCCAGTTGTACTACTGCAGGGACGGATATAGCCATTAATTCGGAGGGTAGACTGAGGCGGGAAAGAGAGTCAGCAGCTTTGTTCTCACTTCCCCCGGGCGATACTGTACCTCAAACTGATACCCCAGTAACTTCAGCAACCACTACTTCTGGTACTCTGGGTTAACTTCGCTCTGCTCCAGCAAGAATTTCAAGCTTTTTTGATCTGTCCGTACATAGAACTTGTTACCGAGCAAGTAGTGTCTCCATTTCTGTACCGCAAATACAATTGCCATCAATTCCCTTTCGTAAGTTGACTTGGCCTTTACTTTCGGATTGAGTGCACGACTGAAGTATGCAATTGGGTGTTTGCCTTAAATCAACACGGCCCCCAGCCCAAAACTCGACGCATCTGTCTCCACTATGAAGGGACTGTCAAAGTCCGGCAAGGCAAGGACTGGAACGGTGATCATGGTTGTTTTAAGTTGTGTGAAGGCGTTCTCAGCTTCCTCGTCCCAAGCAAAATTACCCTTGCGTAACCGTTCTGTCAAGGGCCATGCCAATTTTCCATAGTCCTTCACAAAGCGACGGTAATACCCCGTGAGTCCCAAGAATCCCCTCAACTCTCGCATAAAAGTGGGACTAGGCCAATTTACCATGACTTGAATTTTTGACTGGTCTGCCGCCACGCCTTTGTGAGAGATACAATGCCCCAAGTATTCTATTTCCGGCTGACCAAAACTACACTTCTTGCGGTTGGCATACAGCTGATGGTCCTTGAGCAACTGCAAAACCTTCTTGAGATGCTCTACATGATCCTCTAAACTTCGGCTAAACACCAAAATGTTATCAAAAAATATTAATACGAATCGCCTCAGCCGCTCTTTAAATACCTCATTCATAAGGGATTGGAAAGTGGCAGGGGCATTTGTTAGTCCAAAGGGCATCACCAAAAACTCGTAGTGCCCTTCATGTGTACGAAAAGCTCTTTTGGGAATGTCTTCTGGTTTCACCCGAATCTGATGATATCCTGCCTTCAAATCCAATTTAGAAAAAATTGTAGCCCAATGCAATTCATCTAATAATTCATCAATCATAGGAATGGAGAACTTGTCCGGCACCATGACCTTGTTTACTGCCCAGTAATCCACACAGAAACGCCACCCTCCATCCTTTTTCTTCACCAATAGTACTGGACTGGAGAATGGACTAGAGCTTGGTCTGATGATTCTGGCTGCTAGCATCTCCTTGACTAACTTCTCTATTTCGTTTTTTTGAACATGTGGGTACCGGTATGGCCTTACAGTGATCTGGGCTGTTCCGGGCTGTAGATGTATGGTGTGATCCTGGTCTCTTTGTGGGGAAAGCCCCTTAGGCTCTGCAAACACTCCCTCAAACTCACTCTACATTTCTGTAATTCTTGACAGTATGTTCCCGTGTCCTTCCCACTTCTACCCCCAAGCTTCCCAACTCTAGGAGCACCCCTTCCCCGCCTGCCCTAAAAGCTTTCATCATTGCCTTCAATGTGACCATCGTCTTGCTAAGGCTTGGATCCCCTGGTAACTTAATGGCCGTCTCGTCGACATGAAACTTCATTGTAAGTGATTTCCAATCTACCTTAGTTTGCCCTAAGGTGGACAACCATTTCATGCCCAGAATCACATCTGAACTCCCCAATTCCAGAGGGAGAAAATCCTCCAGCACTTCCACATTTTGAATGGATAAACGTACTCCTTTGCACACCCCGGCCCCTTGCACGGCAATTCCCGTCCCCATAATTACCCCATATCCCAATGTCTCCGTTCTAGGCAACCCCAATTTTTGCACCAATTCAGTCGACACAAAATTATGGCTAGCCCCACAGTCAATTAATACAACCACTTTCTCCCTCGAGATTTTCCCCTTCACTTTCATGGTCTGCGATGGTGTGAGGCCCACAACCAAATTCATGGACAATTCCACCATCTCCCCAGCCATACAATTTTCCCCGTGACAAGTTTCTTCCACCGATTCCCCTTGCTCCTGTCGTTCTTCATCATAAATCAGCATTACCTGTAGCTCTTTATTTCTGCACTTATGCCCAATGGAGTACTTCTCATCGTAGTGGAAACACAGACCTCTCTCTCTTCATTTTCAGCTCAACCTCGCTGAGCCTCTTGCAGGCTGAATCGGCAGTTCCGGTCGCGGCTGGAGGTCGCATCGTCGGAGCTGTCGGAGGTCTAGGGCTGGAGCCTTGGAATGAAATCGGGCTGCTTTTAGGAAAAGGGGAGTACCCGTTGTGGGTCCAATTTAATTTACCTTTAGCTAGGCTGGATCCACTCAAATGGGCCTTCAGGGCATGATTCCTTTCTTCAATTCTTTGGGCTAACTCCATAATTCGGTCTAAGCCCTTGGGCTACAACACTCTAATCTCAACTCTAATTTCTGGGCTTAGCCCATTTACAAAGTGACCTAATATAGCATCAAAAATGTCGCCTATGGGAGCTGCCAAGGTTTCGAAAGCGATCCTGTACTCCATCACCGATCCCTCTTGCCAGATAGCCAGAAACTGCTCCTCCATGGTCCCTTCCAACGACGACCTAAAGCGGGCCCTCATTTGCAATTTGAGTTCCTCCCAGCTTCGCACCCCTTTTCTCTTCTGCTCCCATTGAAACCAGGCCAGAGCCCCTTCTTCAAAGCCTAGGGCTGTTGTTTCTAACTTCTCCCCCTCTGTTAGTTGATTCACAAGGAAGTAACGTTCTGCTCTGAAGATCCATTCGTCTGGATTTTTTCCCATGAACACCGGCATCTCCAATCGTCTTCCCTTGACTTCCGGCCTCCAATTTCCACCGGCAATTCCTCCCAATACTCTACTACTAGTCTCCTGACCCGGTGAAACTTCCGAGTTCATAGTGTACTCTGATTCCTTCATTCCCTCATGCCCATTTCCCTTTTTTTCACCTTCTGTTTCTTTCCACTTAGACCTTATGAAGGTAAATTGCTCAGAGATAATTGCCATATTTTTCTCAATGTTTTGTACTCTCTGCATCTCCACTTGCATCCTTTCAATTCCTTGTTGCATCCCCTCCAGTTGTTCTTGCAATTTTTGCTGAGCTCCCTCTAGACTTCCCACTCTATCTGTGACAGTCACCATCAGGATTGAGCGGCTCTGATACCAATTGATAGGTTCCTGAACCAGAAAGCTCCACAACAAGGTTAAGTAATAATAAAATTCAATAGAAGGATGAAACTGGAATTATATTGCTGAAAGTGAATGTACTCAAACTGAGAATTTTTTGTTACAAAGGAGAAAAATGACAAGGGTATTTGGCATTCGAGAGGCCAATACTCTCCACACTAGACTACTCAATTCTCTACTGCCTCTACTGTGACGATTTCCCACTATTTATTCTGTTACCACCCCCAACTGATTTAGCAACTGCATGTGACTGCTCCTTACTCAATTCCTAAACTGCCCTCACTCCTTTCCTGCGCCTTTGATAAGTCACGTTAATTTGGGGCCTATCAAAATGTTTCAGATTTTGAATGAGAGGACGGGGGTTTGTTTAGGGGTGAAGGCTACCAGAGTTGTTGGTAGTGGTGAAATGTGGCTTGTGGCAATATGGTAGCCACTGGTTTATTGTAGCACTGTTGGAGTTACCGGCAGCCACTGTTGAATCGTGGGGTGGACAAGTGGGGTTGTTGGGTTTTGCTATATGGGTCGAGGTGAGGAGTGGTGGGGTAGCAAAGATGAAACCAGTTTCACTTTTTCTTTTAAACTTTTTTGAAGGGATAAACGTACTCCTTTGCACACCCCGGCCCCTTGCACGGCAATTCCCATCCCCATAATTACCCCATATCCCAATGTCTCCGTTCTAGGTAACCCCAATTTTTGCACCAATTCAGTCGACACAAAATTATGGCTAGCCCCACAGTCAATTAATACAACTACTTTCTCCCCCAAGATTTTCCCCTTCACTTTCATGGTCTGCGGTGGTGTGAGGCCCACAACCGAATTCATGGACAATTCCACTTATGCCCAATGAAGTACTTCTCATCGCAGCGGAAACACAGACTTTTCTCTCTCTTCATTTTCAGCTCAACCTCGCTGAGCCTCTTGAAGGCTAAATCGGCAGTTCCGGTCGTGGCTGGAGGTCGCATCGTCGGAGCTATCAGAGCTCTAGGGCTGGAGCCTTGGAATGAAATCGGGCTGCCTTTAGGAAAAGGGGAGTACCCGTTGTGGGTCCAATTTAATTTACCTTTAGCTGGGCCGGATCCACTCAAATGGGCCTTCAGGGCATGATTCCTTTCTTCAATTCTTTGGGCTAACTCCATAATTCGGTCTAAGCCCTTGGGCTGCAACACTCTAATCTCAGCCCTAATTTCTGGGCTCGGCCCATTTACAAAGTGACCTAATATAGCATCAGAAATGTCGCCTATGGGAGCTGCCAAGGTTTCGAACGCGATCCTGTACTCCATCACCGATCCCTCTTGCCGGAGAGCCAGAAACTGCTCCTCCATGGTCCCTTCCAACGACGACCTAAAGCAGGCCATCATTTGCAATTTGAGTTCCTCCCAGCTTCGCACCCCTTTTCTCTTCTGCTCCCATTGAAACCAGGCCAGAGCCCCTTCTTCAAAGCATAGGGCTGCTGTTTCTAACTTCTCCCCCTCCGTTAGCTGATTCACAAGGAAGTAACGTTCTGCTCTGAAGATCCATTCGTCTGGATTTTTTCCCATGAACACTGGCATCTCCAATCGTCTTCCCTTGACTTCCGGCCTCCAATTTCCACCGGCAACTCCTCCCAATACTCAGCTACTAGTCTCCTGACCCGGTGAAACTTCCGAGTTCATAGTGTACTCTGATTCCTTCATTCCCTCATGCCCATTTCCCTTTTTTTCACCTTCTGTTTCTTTCCACTTAGACCTCATGAAGGTAAATTGCTCAGATATAATTGCCATATTTTTCTCGATATTTTGTACTCTCTGCATCTCCACTTGCATCCTTTCAATTCCTTCTTGCATCCCCTCCAGTTGTTCTTGCAATTTTTGATGAGCTCCCTCTAGACTTCCCACTCTATTCGTGACAGTCACCATCAGCATTGAACGGCTCTGATACCAATTGATAGGTTCCTAAAGCTACACAATAAGGTTAAGTAATAATAAACTGTAAAATTCAATAGAAGGTTATGAAACTGGACTTATATTGCTGAAAGTGAATGTACTCAAACTGAGAATTCTGTATTACAAAGAAGGAGAAAAATGACAAGGGTATTTGGCATTCGAGAGGCCAATACTCTCCACACTAGACTACTCAATTCTCTGCTGCCTCTACTCTGAAGATTTCCCACTATTTATTCTGTTACCACCCCAACTGATTCAGCAACTGCATGTGACTACTTCCTACTCAATTCCTAAACTGCCCTCACTCCTTTCTTGCGCCTTTGATAAGTCACGTTAATTTGGGGCCTATCAAAATGTTTCAGATTTTGAATGAGAGGACGGGGGTTTGTTTAGGGGTGAAGGCTACCAGAGTTGTTGGTGGTGGTGAAATGTGGCTTGTGGCGGTATGGTAGCCACTGGTTTATTGTGGCACTGTTGGAGTTACCGGTAGCCACTGTTGAATCGTGGGGTGGACAAGTGGGGTTGTTGGGTTTTGCTATATGGGTCGAGGAGAGGAGTGGTGGGGTAGCAAAGATGAAACCAGTTTCACTTTTTCTTTTAAACTTTTTAAATTTTTTCTCTCTTTTTAAATCATTTTAATTCTTTTTAAGTTAAAGACATTGAAAGAACATTGCGCCCTTCTTAAAAATGGTCAAATTAATGTCAACCTTTGAATTTTTGGTCAACTATCGAACATTTGAATAGAATCTGTCCAAAGGTCCTTGCTCTGCACATTTATCAAAAGGTTTGGGATGGCAGTGCCAAGATTGGAAGGTTTGGGACTCTTGCCACACTTCTTTGAAAGGTTTGGAACCTCTCTTGCCAATTTCCCTGAATGAGTAGAAGACTAAACTAAACATGACACAAGACGACTGCAATGTATTAAATTTCCTTAGATCAATTGAGAAAGCTTTAGATTGAAAAGAAACAACTGTGTTGAGTATTAGTTTTTCTTCCTGTTGAACCTACACATTCTCCTCTAATTTACTAAGAGCTTGTTTAATCCTCAATTTTTTTGAAATACATTTCTTTCTTATTTTCAACCACATTCTTCAATGAAATAATATTACACGCAACTCAAAAGCTTTTCTTCATTTATAACCACACATTCTCCATCAAACTACTATTTCAAAAAGCATCACACAAAAAAGGGACTCGAGTATTTTTTTTCTCTTATAAAAGCTACTCAAAAACGATTAAACCACTAGAATGATGATTATTTATCTACCACCATCACTATTATCAAATCTTAGCATATGTTTTCCATATAATAAATTGAATAATGGAGTAATTTATTTGTTTTAGAGCTGACCATCAAATTTAGAACGAAATTACGTTCAACCATCCACAATAAAGATACGGAGTTTGAAACTCGGTTAAGACCCCAGAGTTAAACCTATTGTGTTGTGTTGATGTAATCACTTTTCAGCACGTAAATTGAAGAATGGATTAAATACCAAAAAGTTGTATGAATTAAGAATGCAGCACTTAAAATGAATCAGTATATAGAGCATGTAAAGATACGAATCATCAGTAAAAACAGTACAGCTAAGGCAGAGATAGGTTTACTTAGTCTTAGTAATTATGATTTTCAATTAAGAGGTTGTATATGAGAAAAACCAATGTTTTAAAACCCTACCTGGGCATTGAACTCAAAAAGAAGAGTCGGACTCAAAGGATCAAAATTTCACAGAGGTCGAACTGGAGTCAATCCAGATGCCAAAAAAGATGGGGAAAAAAATAATAAAAAATAAATAAATATATATATATATATACACACACATATATAAAACACATACACTAAAAACTATTAAGAGATAATTAAATTTTCATGTAACTAATACAAAGTAAATATAAATTCATATTTATTAACTCGATTTACTAACAAGTTGTAGTAAAAGAACAAATAAATAAAGATAATAAAGTTTAATACAAATTGGCAAACAGTGGACTTCGCTGTGGTAGTGGGACAGGACACTTTGGTTAGTCTGACATCCAAAGATCACAAAAGGGATTAACGAAGAAACACGGTTAAAAGGAGAAGTAGAAACTGATTGGTCATAAAGGCAAGCGTGCAGTGGCATGATGCTCATCTAATGCCTGTTTGGCTTGGAAATATTTTTAAAGACAACCTGATAAACCAGGAATATCGGTTCAGCCGGTTCAAGGTTGAACCAGTCGGCTGAGTATTTTTTTTACCGATTTTTCTATATCCAATTAATAACGCATGACCGGACTGAATTTTGGCATGTTTTCCGGTTTTCCCGTTGCCTAGATTCTTGGTTGTCACCCAGCTGTAAAGTCTTAAAAGCAATCAACCTAAACAAAAACTTGTATTTCAACAGATTGTTTGACACCGCTGACTCTAAAATCTTTGCATTTAAACTCACAAACAAACATTTTTTTAAGTATTCAATTAAATTTAGCAATTAAAATAGACCTTCATGTCTATACCAAAAAGTAAATGAGGTGCAAATTACACAGAAAAGGACATCATTTTGAATCTTTAGATTCTTTACCTCTGTTCTGTATCGGGTATCAGATGGTGGTAGCTTTAGTTGTGCCTTCCAATCTTGAGAGCTGGAGATGAAGAGGAGAGAATGATGGGTAAGATTTGTAAGAAACAAGAATATTTGTTGAACACGTCAAAAGTTTACAAAACAGAAACAAGAAACAGAGAAATCTGCTTTTCATGACGTTCAAATAAAAAAATGGCGTTGAACCCGCAACATAAATCTTAGTAAGATATGAGAATATTGCATCAAACTATAGCAACAAGATTCCACTTCCCAGCGTTTTAAGCGAGATGTTTAATCCCATAAATTTTGGCAATGTGTCCTTGAATATCATGAACTCCATATCATCTGCATGCTCCATTTCTGAAACTAATTTGTCATAAAGAGGTTCACAAAACATCATCACATCAGAGAAAAACAAATGCATTCAACGGACAAAGATCACAGCGCATTAGTGCATGAAACAAAATAACTGCAAGAATTAAAAACTGAAAACATTTTTGATAACGCATAGAAGACAGGATAGTTCTCCTCAATATGGAAACATCAACAAAATCAAAAGTAGCCAATTACAGACTAATCTCACACTCAATATTGCAGCTCAAAAATTCCAGAAGAGCTACATTCATAATATGAAACCAAGTAATAGCAAGAATTAAAAAGGAAAACTTTTTGAACTGCTGAATGGCACAGGATAATTCTCCTCGATTTTTGGAACCATCCACAAATCAAAACTAACCAAATACAGATTACAGACCAATCGCATATTCAATAATGCAGATCAAAAATTCCAGAAGAGTTTCCTTATACATAACCCTAGCTCTGGAAATAAAAACAATTTCTTTCGTAAAACAAAAAGGGTCCTGGTTCTGACCTTGAATCGATAGTTTCCGAATGCATGGCCCTTTGGACCTCATTGCCCGCCGGATCAGCAAGAGCCGGAAGCTGATTCCTTGGAAGCAACCGCTGTGGCTGAGGGTTCTGAAATGCCTGATTACTCGGCGCTGAATTCCTCTGCACGTACTGCTGGGTAGGATTTTTTGGCTGAAAGTTTGGTCCAGTATTCATGTTCATTCCCCCACCTCGGCCGCCTCCCATCCCAGGCGGCGGATACCTCGCTCTCGAACTCATCGCTAAATCCTAAACCAACAGAAAATAAAAATTCTACGTAGACGCACAAGCAAAATCTGATGCGAATTGGGGTTATGGTTTATGAAAAAAATTAGGCCTAAATAGAAGGATATTGAAGGTTAATTAGAAATGGGAGTGAAGAATTCTTGAAAGCGTTGCGAATGAGAGTGATCAATTAGAGAGGGAGTAAACTGGGATCATACGGTGAAAGATTGAGCCAGTGCGACATTTATTTTTATTTTTATTTTTTGTTATTCTGTAACCGGAAAGCAGTGATCTACTGGATTCGTGACAATATCATTTTTTTTAAATAAAAATAAAACGGACATTTTAAAAATTGATATAAATGCCATAAAGTTTGAAGTAATTCATAATGATAAGATATCGATGATATGATTATTTAGGTGGAATAATGTCATATGACAATTTAATTTAGGTTTAATAGCACAAAATGTTCCTATGTTTGATAATTCTTGTGAAAAACGTTCATACGTTTCATTTTATTTGTATTTTCGTCTTTATTTCAACGTTTCATTGCAGAAACATCATTTTCACCATTTTTTTAATGTAAAATGATCAATATATCTTTTTATTTAAATAAATCAAAAAAAAAGAGGGAGATGAAAAATAAAGAATAAATTGCAATCTTACTCCTAGATTTTTTTAAAAAGTACAAATGAGTATAAATAAATTATTAAAATATAAAAAATAATCAAAAATAAAAAGTGTCACTCTCTCATCTTCTTCTCCTCCACCTCCCTCGGCCTTAGCCTCCTCCACCACCACAGTCGCAGCCAAAACCACCGGAGCTCACACCACAAACTACTGATATCAATCCCCAAATACTTATGTTATAATAGAAATTGAAAGTGAAGAAAATGCACCATCTCTTTATTTTTATTTTTGGTTATTCATCGACAATCAACATTAGTTCAGAATAAAAAAATTAAAGTTCATACTTCATAGAAATTGGAGATTTCTTCAAGGGTGGTTGTCCCCTCTGTTTACCTAATGAATTCTTCAATTTTTGGAAGCAAACAACCCTTTACTTGGAATCCCAGAAAGTAGAAGTAGAAGAAAAACTAGAAAAATGCTTCCGTCTCTTTCCCACACAAACCAACAACAATCTTCGTTTGGCAGTTGCGAGCGCTTGGGAAGTATCACTTTCCAAAAATAGAGCTCAGACGNAAAATTAGAGGAAATTGTTGTTTAGATAGTAGCGGTATTGAAAGGAATCGAGACGTGCACATGGTTTTCTTAAAACACATTTTCCTTATTATGGTACAGAATGACTAATGACATCTGTTTGAATACAACGATTGAAAGTAGTTCGCTATCACATTTTTACTACTTTAGCCTCTATTTACTACATATTAAAATTTTCATTTTCATTCTTCTTCTCATTTTCAACCACATTTTTCAATAAAATAATATTTTCCATTACATCAATACTTTTTTCTTCTTTTTCAACCACACATTTCCCATCATATCACTATTCAAAATCAATTCTTCCTCCAAAAAATCTAAACCAAACAAGCTCCCAATGATGAAGTTAATTTATTTTTGGTTTCTAGTGGTGCGGCGTCGAATGAGAGAAACGGTTTTTAATTTTATTTTTGGTTACTTTTAATATTTTAATAATTTATTTGGACTCATTTACACTTTTTTTTAAAAGTTTAGGAGTAAGATTGTAATTTATTCTTTATTTTTCTTCTTCTTCTTTTTTATTTAAATGGAAGGGTATATTGGTCATTTTACTTTAAAACTGTGAAAATGATGTTTTCCGCAATGAAATGTTGAAATAAGAACAAAGATGCAAAAAATGAAACGTATAAACGTTTTCCGCAAGAAGTGTCAAACGTATGGACGTTTTGTGCGATTAAACCATTTAATTTTCATAAGAGATAGGAATTGAACTGTCATATCTCATTATTCCACATTAATTATTATATTACCGATATTCCATCATTATAATGATAAATATTAATATTCTAGAATTTGGTTAGCTAAATTGTTTAAACGGAGTCATGATTGATTTAGATAAAAATTAGAATTTTAATAAATTTTTATAAAAGATAACATTTGTTTGAGCGCCGTTAAATCTCAAAATATAATCCGCAAAACTTGCCAAGTGATTGTGAAGCGCAAAGCAATATGCAATGGAAATAAGGCATAAAAGGTTCATCCGCTATGGGCTACTGATAAAATAATACGTGAGCAAGTGAATAAAACGTGATATTCTTAACATAATTTATAATTTAGCTAATAAGAGGTCACCATCTATCGATCTCCCTAAATGATCGAATTACCCCAAAAACTTGGAGGGAAATTTATAAATACTCCCACTTTTAAAGAAGATAGGATGTAATTTAAATATCTTTCTCTCAAATAGTTATTTTCCATTTTGCTCCAAGTTTGAGTATTGAAACTAGTGAATTTAGTATGTAAAAATTCTAGTTAGGTGAAAGGATTTGTTGATCTGATTTCAATCATCAACAAAATGGAACCATCTGTGGAAAACTATGAACAATGTAAACCACAAAATTCTATTATAAATTGAAGAAATATTGAAATTTCTGAGATCTGAAAAGATGAGTCAAGTTGCAGAAAAATCAGAAGAAATGAAAGCATTAGAAGTAGAGGTTGGGGAATACAGTGATTGTCCTGTAGATAGTGACACTAATCCTAAAAGACTACAAGATAAAACTCTAGCGAAAATACAAGTTGATCACTCTCCGGTGGCACGAAGCTGTGTAATCTATACCACCATACAAGCCTGCTGTTCGATAAGCAGGGTCATCTATCCTAACAGAGCGACTGACGGGTCGATGGGAACAGATAGGGAATGAGCAAACTCAGGAGGAGGTATGGACACAGAAGGAGGAGAAGTCGAAGAAGTGGACGGGATATCGGAGGGTGGAGGAGCAGAAGGAAAATCGGACGGGTCAAAAGAGATCAGGTCATCAATGGGATCATCCGCACAGTCGGGTCAACTGGCTGTGCTGGCTCGGATGAAGCATGAGACCGACTTTGGGCTATAGTGATATGGCCTATCGGCCGAGACACCCGCCGCAGTACCCCCTCGGGAAAACTAGCTCCTAGGGTAGTGACTAACATATAGATGAGACAAGCATAAGGCAGCCTAACCCGAGTATCCGTAGTTCGGAACGTACGCAAAATCTGCTGACAAATAAAGGTAGGAAGATCAATGGAATCACCATGCAGCAGTGCGTACAGAAAACGAGTCTTCTCCATAGGTAATGAAGAAGTGTGAGAAACTGGCCATAGATTTGTGCACACAATACGTAAATCTATCGGTGTGTAAAGAACCAGTGCGCATTACACCAGGACCACTCTCCATAGGTGTTTTGAACACCGTGGAATGGACCAAAGTGTTCGATGGAAGTGAATCAGGAGTAAAATGGGGAAAGAATAGGTGGACGACTCTCGGAATATAAATGATACTAGGCATAACGTCCGGAGTATTCTTAACTACTCGACCCCCAAAGAAAAACCGTAAATGAAGTACCACTTACAATATGGATGTTAGCGTAGAACTCCTTAACTAACAAAGAAGGAGGAAGATTCAACTCAACAAGAAGAAGTTCCCAGGCCCGAGAAGTGAAAATAGCAGCGATGTCAAGTGAAAGGTCAGACATGATGACCTCGTACTCAAAGAGTACATGGCGAAGGAAAAATTGCAACCCAATACATCTTGGGCAACAACAGAAATGAACTTAGTTCGGCTGTAAGAAGTCGAAGTACTAAGAGTGGCAGTAGAAGTGCGTGCTCTCTTAGGCGGCATCTAAAAGAATTATATCACAAAACTATTAAAACCTCGATAAACGACAAATGAAATCATGATATGCATGGAATGCATAAATACACGCAAAACGAGGTAAAGAAAATGACATACAGTGTGCCCTACTGTGAATGCATGGTGACATGCAATGATACCTAGACGTAGGTGACGTGAAGACACGACACGTGCCATGGTGTCTAGACGTAGGGACGTGGTGTCCTGACGAAGGGACGTGATGCCATGACGTGGTGATGTGACATCATGACGGAGGGACGTGACGTCCATGTATGGTGTCACAACCAATACAATGAAAACACGACTCCAAAAAGACACAAACCACCTAAATGCATGCTCCAACACAACCTATCTTCATTCCAACAATCGAAACCAACACTAAATTCAAAGAACCAACGTTCAAACCTCGACAAAACTAGGTCCAAAATAACTAAACTAACTCCACTTTACCCAAAATCACACACCAAGCAATCTAAGCCACTTGTCATCAACTAGTGGTGGCAAAAAAGCTCGTCGGCTCGGACGGCTCGAGCTCGGCCCGTAAAAATCCCGAGCCGAGCCCGGCTCGGGCTCGGTTATACCGAGCCCCATTTT
>CAIGRF010123697.1:8095-18275 GCA_903798235.1 Fraxinus ornus | reverse complement strand
TTTTTCAAACATTGCGAAAAGAGATATTTCGCAACGTTTGTCAAACGTTGCTAAAAGTATTACCTTTGGCAACGTTTGATAAACGTTGCGAAAGGTAAAACTTTTCGTAACACTCAATAAACGTTGCAAAAAGTGAGACCTTCGCAACGTTCAAAAAACGTTGCTAAAGGTGACTTTTAGCAACGTTGCGAAAAGTCTTACCTTTTGCAACGTTTAATAAACATTTCTAAAGGTAAAAGCTTCCGCAACACTCAATAAACGTTGCTAAAGGTGTCTACTGCAATATTTTTCTAAAATACGTTGTTAAAACTCATTCATATTAACCAATGACAACATTCACTTACTAAAATATTGTCAAAAGGGTCTTTTGACTACATTTATCAACAAATATTGTCTTTTTAATGTTGCAAATGATTATTTTTGTTGTAGTGGAAGAACTAACAATTTACAAATGTAATCCAATGATAATGAATTCGTTCGGATTATGAATTGTGAGAAACACAATTCTAACAATTCTGTGCTTGCAAGCAATCAAAATAAAAAAAGAAAAAAAAAACAAAGACGTGAATTCTTTTACCTAGCGAATTTCTTCAATTTTATAGGCAGACCTCCTTTCAAAGTCTCCTCCAACATCTTCATTCACTTTACACATTCCAGTTTCGGGCATCCAAATATCTCTTCAAGCACACGTGACTGCAATACTGCAACCTATGACCTGAAAGTGGTCCCAAAGCATATTTAAGCTCGCTGATCTGTATGCAGATCTTAATCAGATCATTTGCAAGCATTTGAACAGTAAAGATGTAGCTCAGAAATCTAATGGTAATCATTACTTGTTAAGAAATCAAACTTAATATTTTACGGCAAAAAAATTTGGTAATCGGAGAAGATAACATACTGGCTAGTGGCTACCTATTTTAAATCTCCTTTCATTTACAAAATACTAAATAGAGTACAAAAACAGCAAAATTATTAGTCTATTAAGTAAATTTGGTGTCCATACAATTAGATAGAAATTAGGATTCTAGTTGAACTAACATTTACTTTTATTTCAGTGACTTAAACCACCTAACATGTAATCAAATCAATGTACCATAATTTTTCGGTGAAGTCAGAAGTTATTACCTTGCTTTCATGCTGTAGCTCATCGGTCTTATGATCATTCTGAAAATCATTCTTGTAGTGGAACATGGTAAATGTAAGTTCCAACGACTAAGCTTGCATGTGACAAAGAAAACAATATGTGCAACTATTTTCCCACTTTCTTATAAGTCACATGCACGGAATACAGAGTTGTACATACCCTGACCGATCTGTTAAAAAGATAAAACCAAAATATCAATATGCATGTCCAACATTTCACTTATTTCTAATCTGGATCAATACAAAAACATATTTTATAAGTAAGAGTGAAGAAAGGTACCTCCATATCTTGGGGGACCTAATTTTAGTCTTTGCACCAGCATTTGAGGCTTCTGCCCTATTCTGACCTATATAGGAAGAATCTACCTCAAAAATTCAAAGATGATGAGTGCTTGAGTGAGTTAGGGACAAATTATGCATTATTCATAGCAAAAAACGACATTTATGTACGAAAATACCTTGTTTCCATTATTATTTTGAGCAAAATAATCTTATAAACTGCATGAGGAAAAATCTACCATTGGTGTCATCCCTGTTTAAATACCAGAAATCTACCATTAAAAGGATTACTGATTAGTTCCAAGCAAGAACACATCCTTTGTTTAACCACAAAAATTATTTTTTCTCAAATTGGTTTTAAACAATGAATCTATATGCAAACAAAGAAACTTTTCCAGTGAATAAAAATTCATCATATATCATAAGATAACTCACCAATTCGAAAATTTAATATTCTAACAGAAAACACACAAAGGAACTTCCTTTCAACAGAGTGAAAAAGGAAATTTCTTGATATAAGAACCATCGGAATCAAGCTTAAGTTTAAATCAATATTAATCAAGCACCTCATATTCACCTCTCAATAAGCCACAAAAACATCTAGACAAAAAAGAAGAGTAATTCACTTATCATTAAGTTCCAATAAAATTCATAAACTCTCAAACATTCAATAGCTGAATTACTGCAAGCAAAACGCAAATGACATTTTTCTCATCACAAATCGAATTGAAGAGTTCCTTCTGAAAAAAAAAGGAAATTGTCAAGAAGTAACAGACAGTTCGAGTCTTAACTTGTTGGAACACATCTTGCAAGAAAGGGTTAGAGTTGTGTTTATGAAACTCAAGCATCAACAGTTTTGGGCAGCTCTTCAAGGGAAGGGAAAGGGAAAGGGAAAGGGAAAGAAAAGGTGAAAATGAAAGTTTTAGGGAATTTGACCTTGGCCTTGAGGTAATCGATCTCACGCTTGAACTCTCCCACCTTCGTCGTGCCGGTCGTCGTAATGAATCCTTCTTGTACATCGTCTATACAGATGAGAGAGATGGTATAAAGGTATTAGAAGAGGTAAAAAAGATATATGAAGAAGATATTTTAGTAATGAATAGTGAAGAACTCGTTTTGTGAACAGTAACTGATCCGATTTGAGTGTGAAACGGAGGTGACATAAATGAACAGTAGGATGGACATCCCCTCTTATATAGGAAGTAGGATATCACAACGTGTAATTATTTATCAATTATATACACATTACATCATTAGTTATTTAATTACCCAACACAATTACATCTTTATTAATAACAGATTTATTCTAAACCAAATAAATTAAATATGAACTAAGCAAACGTGCATTGCACGTTGCTTTCACCTAGTACTTACAAAAATCTTAAACATGAGAACACAATCATATTTAAATACTAAATATACAAAAGTAATAGAAGGACAAATAATTTACATAATCTGAAAAACAATTGTATATAAATAGTAAGCATGCAAAACTAATAGAACGAAACATAACTTTTACATTACTACTTACAGTGAAAAGCAATAAAGGGTAAGAAAATCTCAAATTTCTCTGTTGCAAGAGCAGTTCTTCAAAATTTCTTATTCTTACAAGCTAAAGAGGACGATAATGGAGTGAAGTTAGAGAGGACGATGATGAAATGGAATAAATTTTTTTTCCTCTATATATATTTACTCCACCAATAAAAGAAAATACAGGCTTTCACCGCCTTACATGCAAAGAATAAGAAAAATGCAGCCACCGCCTTCCACTGCCTATATTTTCTGACGAATTCTATATAATTTGATTCTCCTTTCAAGGGTTAAAATGGGAAGAGACAATTAACCCGTTTTCGCGAACTCTTTTCAGCAACAGATGAATTATCTATCGATGCGTACTCTGTTTCTTGTTAATTTGGGTTTTGCCAGAATATTCCCTTCAATTCCTTTCTTCTAAACATTTGACTTTCTTTCGATTGTTCGGACAAAAACGTATCCGACTAAGTTCAGTTTTGCTTTCTTTTATTTCCTTGCAGAAATATCATCACAATCTTATTTGCTCCATAGTTCATTGCAAGTGTAAATCTTTTCTTTTTTTGCCATCAAACGGTACACACTTAAATAATTTCTTCAGCTGTGCCCATTAAAGCGTACTTACTTCCTCAAATTTTGTTGGACTAATTCAAGAAATGAAACTTTGACCGTGATTGTTTCTTGGTTTATGTGAAATTCTGCTAGCAAATATATCATATTTGAGAAGAAAAAGAAAGCCCAATCCCAGATTTTGTTGGAAGTCCCTTTGTATATTTTGATTTGATTTTAAGGTGGAAAAGGAGGCAATAATGCAATTGAATACCGTAGCTAGTAGTTCTGGTGAGATTGAGCAAATCTCACCAGACATGTTGAAGAATACAGATTCAAATATAAGGAGATTGGCTGATGAGATTCAACAGTCAGAGGGCAGACAGAAGTATCTTGCTCACACCAGGAGTCCGTCAGATGGCGGTGATGTTCGGTGGTACTTCAGCAAAGTTCCTTTGGGAGTAAATGGTGAGTGCCTAAGAGAAATGAGAACTTTCTTCTCACTTTCAATGCAATTATGTTAAAATTATTGCTTATTTTCTATTGATTTGGTTTGTTGGTTTATTGTTGGCTATATGCCTGAAATATTAACAGAAGGAATTTGAATCTGCCCATTAAACCTAATCTGCATCAAAGTTAATTTGGTTGGCTACTTTACCAATATTTTAGACCTTCAAATACATCTACTCGAAAAATTTATCAATTCTAGTCTGGGAATATTTAAATCAGTAGTTAAAATATTATTTTTCTATTTCCTGTTGAATGAGAGGTATTGTTTGATTGACTGCTCAAGGAGCTTCCTCTTGAATACATCTTTCTGCATGATGTATAAACCTCCTTATATGCGGCTTTTCCTGTTTTTGTAGAGTTAGCTGCATCAGTCCCTCAAACAGAAATAGTGGGAAAGAGTGATTATTTTCGATTTGGCATGAGGGACTCTCTTGCGGTAGAGGCAGCTTTCTTGCAGGTCATGCCATCGAACTACTTCTCTGATTCTTTACAATCAAATTATTTTTTTGTTATTCATTTTTCTTTGTGACTGGAAAGAAAATATTGCGTGGTACAAAAATCATACTTAGTGTTGCGCGAAACTCTCTCCTTTTAGATTACAACTGAAAAAGTTCTGAAGCAATTTTGGAACTATTCACAGAGAGAGGAAGAGTTACTTTCTAGTTGGTGGAAAGAGTACGCAGAGTGCAGTATAGGTCCAAGAGGGCAGCTCAGCATCGATACAAAAGCTGGACTACAAACTAGAAAGTCATCTCCAGAGAATGCTCAATCGGCTAAAGTATATGAAACTGAAGAAGAGAGAGTCGGTGTCCCTGTAAAGGGTGGGTTATATGAGGTAACAATTTATTCTGCCGAGTTAATTTTGGTTTGCAGATCATTTGGGTGCTGACAACTCCTAGGCTTCACTGGAGTAGGTAGGGACTTTGTGGTTGTTGTCTCTCCTTCTCTCTCTTTTTGGTTTGTTAGGGGGATGCTGTAATCACCCATTGATAAACATAAAGACTGCTATTTCCTAGGCAAATATGAAACCAAAGAAAATAAAAAATAAAAATAAAAATTAAGTCTTTCTCAATATATTTGGGAACAGTTACATGAATTCTTCTCTGCGATTTTGTCCTATTTGTTGCTAGATTGAATGGGAGATCAAAGCAACTAATCATTGGCAATTACCACAGGCTAATTTAATTTTGTTCTATCCTTTATTCTCTTGCTTTACCGATATCACTCGCCCCTGAATCCTAGCATCTAAAGGTATCCTTAATGGCTGGAGTAATACCCATCTTGTAGACCTACTTCGTTTATGTGGAACTATATTTTTGGTATAGGATAAACATGATTGCATTGTGTTTTTAAAACTATCAGTCGCAATGTGGATTTCTATAGGAGAACAAAAATGTAAGCTTAAATCTGGCAGAATTCCTTGAGTATCCAATGACATTATTGTTGCAGGTAGATTTGGTAAAGAGACATTGTTTTCCTGTTTACTGGAATGGAGAGAATCGGCGTGTACTACGAGGTCATTGGTTTGCTCGTAAAGGTGGTCTTGATTGGCTCCCACTACGCGAGGATGTTGCAGAACAATTGGAGTATGCATATCGCAGCCAGGTGCTCTACAAAACTACCGTTTGGTGCTTTCACTTAGCTGATTAGAACAATTATACAAAGTTTCTGAATTAGCGAGTTCTATGTTTCTCAGTGTTCTGCGCTTAGGAGATGTTGATTTGTTAAGAGGTGCTTGACCTTCTTTCTTTACATGAGAAGTGTGCACATTTTTTTCTCTCTTCCTAGGGTGGTTGATGTAGTAAACTTTTGATAAGTTTGGTTGCTTGTTTCTCAATGCTTTGCAAATGAGAAAAGTTGATTGACTTATCAAGTGGGGATTGTCTATGTGTTACCTTACGTTTTTGGCTGACAAGTTGAGAGATGATTGACATGGGAGGTTACCTACTTTTCAGGTTTGGCATCGAAGATCCTTTCAACCATCAGGTCTCTTTGCAGCTCGAGTGGATTTACAAGGCTCAACCACAGTATGACACAATTTTGCTTAAACTATACATTGCACTGTTGTGGTTATTGAGTCGAGCGTGACTATTGATTCACATTCTGATTGTAGGGACTGCATGTTCTTTTTACTGGCGAAGATGATACATGGGAAGCTTGGCTAAATGTCGATGCTTCTGGCTTTTTTAGTGTTGTAGGTTTTGGAAGGCATGGCATCAAGTTAAGACGTGGATATGCTCCATCTCAATCACCAAAACCAACAAAGGTATTCTTTTTTCACTCGTAAACTGATTATTAACTTCTGCTTCTTCTTCCTCCCGGTGAGGGTTACAAAACGAAAACATAAGGGTTTGTTCTCTTTGTCGTTTTCAAGCCGTTTTCTGTTTTCGATTTTCCAAAACAATGAAAACGCGTTCTCTTTCCTATTTTCGAAAACGCATTTTTGAAAACAAGTTTAAAATTTACAAAGAAAACACAAAACTATAAATTTGTCGTTTTGGATGTTTTCAGTGATAACTTGGCCAAAATTTTCAATTTTGGGTTTTTGAAAATAATTTTTCAAAATGACAAAAAGAATACATTTTCAACAATTTCAAAATGGACACTCAAAATACAAAATTCAAAATGATTTCAAAACTCAAAATGGAAAACTGAAACACGAAGAGAACAACCCTAAATGACCCAAGAGTTCAAAATGGGAGGAGTTTGAGGGTTCTAGATTCACCATACCAAAATTCAGAAACCAATTTTGTTCATATAATTTAATTATGTAGGTTGAAATATAAAGTTGTTGAATAATCTTGAAGCACCATTTGTGTAGATGCATAAAAAAATTGTAACCGAAAATATAAATGACCCAAGAGTTCATAATGCAGGAGTTTGAGGGTTCTAGATTCTCCATACCAAAATTAAGAAACCAATTCTGTTCATATAATTTAATTATGTAGGTTGAAATATAAAGTTGTTGAATAATCTTGAAGCACCATGTGTGTAGATGCATAAAAAAATCAGCACACTTACCTCTCCTTTTATGCTTTACAAAGTGGAAACTGAGAGAATATGAACAAAAGAATTAGAGTGTGTTTGAGCCACATTATTTTGGAAGAATGTATTCTGGAATAGTAGATTGATGGAGAATGTGTAGTTGAAAAAGAAGGAAAAGTTATTGATGTAATGGAAAGTATTATTGAAGAATGTGCGGTTGAAAATGAGTAGAAGAATGAGAATGAAAATTTTAATGTGGCTCAAATAGGGGCTTAATGATCCTTCTCGCGGCATGGTTAGGTGTTCGGGAAACCAGTTAGCATTAATAAACATCTGTTCCTTTCATTCTATGACTGCTACAGAAGTTGTATTGTGTTGCAATCTCTGAAACCTCGGCGTCTTTGTTCTTATAATTTTATCAAGAAAACAATACAATAGAATAACTTTCTAGAGCTATTTTGTTCTTCATTGCTGAACATGGGCAACACGACTACTTATTCCCTTTCTATTTATCAGGAAGAATTACGTCAGCAGAAAGAGGAAGTAATGGACGATTACTGTTCACAGGTATGCCAAGTAACATTTTCAGTGTAGTCACGTATTCTGATACATCATCATCATTTAAAAGTTTATAATACAAGTGAGATATACATGTTGGACTAGTTTCATTAACATTTTTTCAGGATAAAACTTAAATGATAGTTGCATGTACAAAGATGGGATATTTTTCATAAAGATGCTCAGCTGTGTGGTGTATGCATGCAAGATGGCAGAAATAACCCTGTTTTTCTATCCTGTTATAGCTCTCCCTCTCCCAAAACTTCCTGTCTGTTTGGGAGAATGCAACCCAATCATCTATGTTCATCGAAATATAGATAGTTATCATTTGTCATAAAATATATAGTGAATGAGGAAAGGGCTGAGCAAGCCGGATAGAGTGGATCTCAGACTCGTTTGGGATTGATACGAGGGTGACAAATATGAAAGCTAACACATGCTTCTCTTGGGGAAGTGATTGAGAAATGGGCATGTGTACTGTCTGTTCGTCGACGTTTTGGATTTTCTACAATCTATCCATCTTGATTTTAACTACTGTATGTTGGCCAGGAGACTGAATTAGTGAAATTGCTACTCAAAATTATCTGTAGATCCCTTGGAATTTTTTTGGACCATGTTGTGGAACAGTCGTATTTGTTTTTTTTTTTTTTTTTTTAAAGTTTTACACTTAAGTCTCCTCATGAGTTTATGGATGATACGAAGGATATTTTACTTACTAAAATTTTGAAATGACTGTTTGAAACTAAAAAGGTTGGGAGTTAAAGTTTGGACATGTTTAATTGTCCTGCCCTGATATTTTATCATATATTTTCATGAAGCTTGTACTGCTATTTACATGCAAACTGCAGCAATCATGTTTTGTAGTCAGGTTCGAATTCTAATATGTAGCAGTGCAGTAATCATGTGCCGTATTCAGAGTCTCGTTAGACAATTTCTTCTATGTTTGATTTCATTTGTGAACTTCCATGAAGTCGAAATTTCTCTAAATTGCCAGTGGTATATTGCTAATTTCTGGTGTAGGTTCCTGTACGGCATTTAGTATTCATGATTCACGGTATTGGTCAAAGATTGGAGAATTCTAATTTGGTGGATGATGTTGCAAATTTTCGGCATGTAACAGCTAGTCTTGCTGAACGACACCTTTCTTCATACCGGCTTGGCACCCAAAGAGTTCTCTTCATTCCATGTCAGGTAGACTGCACTTCCATAATTCATTAGCCTTGTTATTCTCCATTTGCTATTTTTTATAGATTATGGAGTTCCATGGTGATGCTTATACAACTAGAATTCCTCCCGCTTCTTATGTTAATGGGTTTTGATACTTCTATTAGCTGTATACTCTGTTACAATGGTCATCACTAAATTTGTTTCCCATAGGCAAGGATGCTGAGAGGATGATCATTATAGACACACAATTGCAGTTGTACAGTTTTTAGTACTAACATTTTTTTATAATCCTAAGCTGCAATCATTACTTGGTGAGATGTAGAGGAGCGACATCCGTGTATACATGTACATACAAGGTTAACAAAGATCTTTTTTGTTTTATGTATGCTCTTTCTCCATCTCTCCCATCACTTTTCTTAAGTGAGAAGGGTTTTATGCGCTGTATGTCCAACCATTTAGGCCTGCAGCAGCATTAGCAATCTGGTATGAACCAACACAGAGTATGAAGCAAAGATAGAAAATGTAAAATTGTATTGCTAAATGAAGATGAATTACCAAGTGTTTTGAACTTTTGCGAGGTTCAATTCTCTCCCCACCCTAATTTCCCATTTTCTGAGTATCTTAAATGAAACTACCCTGCCCCTAGTTATAGAATGTTATTCTCCTAAATCCCCATAATACCCCCAATACAAATGACAATTGAACTAAGTATTAATATAGGGTTCTATCACAATCCAATGTCATTTGTGATTCAACTGGCACTACAATAAAGTCATTCTGCCTACGTCACCATCTTTTGGATAGACTGAAACGAGATTAGTTTTCAACAACGGTGTGATGGGTTCTGATAGATAAAAATATATTCTGCCTACATCAAAATCTCTCTGGATTCCTGTACAAAAAAAATTATAGATGCATCTGCAGTAGTCCTTGATCATTTTGTCCAATAAGGGGATTTCCTTCATTTCTGTGAAGTTTTCTAGGATAGTCATTGCGTGAATATTATTCCCAAATGTCGGTAGCTTCTTTAGGAATACTGGATTTTAGTTTAGATCCGAGCCATATATCTGCCAATTGAAATGGTTTACAGTCTCAAAGCTGCCCAAATTAATGGTTGTATAAAATTCCAATGAAATTATGGCACGCTTTTCTGTAAATCATTTCTATTGGGTTTGACCGAGTCAGTCATAGTGTTCATATAGCGCCCCGAGTTCCGTTAATCCGGATTGCCACGTCATTGTCTTTAGCCCTAATTTTGACAATCAATTTTTTTTTTTGCGGAAATAATCTAATTTTTAAAATCACACCTGTAATTGAAAACTTCGTCGGCAAGAAATCTCATAGGATAATTGTTTTAAAATTTAAATATCATGTTTTGGAATAGCGGAAACGACAAATACGTTAACAATGTTCAAATACATAAATTTCAAAATTTAATAATTGCGATAATCAAATTTTA
>CAIGRF010123664.1:0-11731 GCA_903798235.1 Fraxinus ornus | reverse complement strand
TAACATGTAAGAAGATATTGAGATAATTGAGCTTGTAATTATTCTCGAATTATTGTTAATCTAGAGAACGAAAATCTATTGTGGTAATTATTATGAAAATCATTCTCGTGGTAACAAAGCATCCACCAATCACATCTTCACATCTTTAATTTAAAAAAAATACTTTGTTTATTTCTAATTTCGAGTCTTTTCTATTTTGAATTTATTCCTTTCTTTAGTTTAACAAACCAAAATCCCCCTTCCATTTAATCAATTTCGTATTCTACTTTTGATTTTATACAATTGATTAAATTGAACCAATCCTCTGCGGGAATGATCCTTACTTGCCATATTACTATTTAAGATGACACATTTAAGATAAGTAAGGAAAATTAGTTGGTATGTCATTTTGACGTTATCATTAAGTCGTTACCCAATAAGTTGTTCCTATTACAGAGGTTCTTTAGTTTTAAGTTAGACACCTCTAAGGATATAGAAGACAATCTTGATACCTTCAGTAGGTTGGTTCAAGATATCACCAATACAGGTGATAAAAGTCTCTGATGAGTGTAAGGTTGTTGTGTTATTGAATGCCATTCCTGATACTTATAAAGAGGTTAAGGCTGCCATAAAATATGACAGAGATACCCTGACACCTGAGATAGTTATTAACTCATTGAGGAGTAAAGAGCTAGAACTCAGGTCTGAAAGGGGAATGGAGGGCCCGAGACTTTGTTTGATAGGGGTAGGACCCACAATAAGTTTAGTGGAAACAAAGAAGGTTTTAATAATCAGGGAAACAATAATAAGAAGAAGTTCAAAAGTAGGGACATGTCTAAGTCTAAGACTGGGAATAAGAAGTGCTATAAGTGTGGGAAAATTGGACATTTTATAATAGACTGCTATAAGAAGAAGAATGAACAGAAAGGAAAAGGAATTGATGAAGGAAATTTAGTAAAACTTAGTGATTCTAATAGTGTTAATGTCTATGTTGTGATCGAGCCTTCTCTTGATTGTGATTCTACCATTGTTGTTAATGGAGAGAATCAGATCAAAGAATGGATCTTAGATTCTGGTTGCACCTTCCACATGTCTCCTAAAAGGAGTTGGTTTGACTCCTTTAAGGAGATTTATGGTGGAGAGGTTGTTATGGTTAACAACATTGCTTGCAGGGTTGAAGGCATTGGGGATATGATATTGAAATTTGAAAATAGATATATCTGTACCCTAGAAAGGGTAAGATATGTTCCTGAATTGACCAGGAACTTGATTTCAATGGAAAGCTTAGATGATTTAGGTTTGCAAGGTAAGGTAGGTGATGGTTTGTTAAAGGTGATAAGAGGATCACTGGTGATGTTTAAGGATGTTAAGATGGGATTTATGTTGCTAAGGTTAGTGTTGTAGTTAATAAAATGGCTGAATCTTCCAATACTGAACTTGATGCCACTTTAAAGTGGCACAAGAGATTAGCTCATGTAGATGAGAGAGGCCTACACATCCTCCATAAAAGGGTTATTTTTGGAAAGGATTCTATATCTAGGGTTTCCTTATGTGAAAACTGCACTTTAGAGAAACAACACATATTGAACTTTAACACTGGGAAGTACAAATCTACCTCTGTCCTTGAATATATACATTCTCATTTATGGGGGCCATCATCCACTACTTCACAAGGAGAAAATAGATATTTCCTTTCTTTGATTGATGACTATTCTAGGAAGGTTTATGTTAACTTGTTGAAACACAAATCTGAAACTTTTGGGAAGTTTAAAAACTGGAAAATGTTAATAGAAAATCAAACTGGAAAGAAAATAAAGACTATTAGGACTGACAATAGTCTTAAATTTTGTAATGCTGAGTTTGATCAATTTTGTGCTAAGAATGGGATTAGGAGACATAAAACTGCTCCTTATACCCTTCAGCAGAATGGTGTGGCTGAGAGGATGAATAGGACTTTGTTAGATAAAGTGAGATGCATGCTGGTTGGTTGAGGTGTACCTAAAACCTTATGGGGGAAGCCTTGATGACAATCACTTACATTGTTAATAGAACTCCTTCAAGTGCTCTAGGTGATAAAACACCTGAAGATCAATGGACTGGAATTGTACCTGACTATTCACACCTGAAATTTTTTGGATGTACTGCCTATTCTCGTCAGAATTTAGGAAAATTTGAACCTAGGGCCTAAATATATGTTTTCTTGGGTTATCCTAATGTGGTTAAAGGTTATAGGCTTTGGAGTAGAGAGTCTAGTGGTTTTAAGATCATCACTAGTAGAGATGTTACTTTTGATGAGTCTAACATGCCCTGTTTAAAAGATAATGAGCCTGAAAAACATCTTGAAGGAATAGAAAGGGATAAGACTAAGCTGCATATAGAGTTTGGCCTGCCTACTCGATCTATTGATTCTAAACCTGGAAATACTGATCTGAGTGATTTTAGAGAAGAGAATGAGGTTCAAGAGGATTTAGAAGAGCAAGTGAGTGATGTTAGTGATTATCATTTGACTAGAGATTGAGTTAGGAGACATATTAGAGAACCTATTAGGTATAGAGATTACCTGTCTTCGACTTTGCTTTCTTTTCAAGACTTGATATTTAGAGAGCCTAAATCCTATGAAGAGGCTATTTCCAGCCAGCAATCTAAGGAATGACAGATTGCTATGAATGATGAAATGAACTCCTTGATTAAAAAATGAGACCTAGATTTTAGTTCCTAAACCTGCAGGTAATCCCTTGTTGATTGCAAGTGGATTTTTAGTATTAAGGAGGGTAACACTGAGAAGGTGCTTATAAGATTTAAGGCTGATTAGTTGCAAAAGCTTTTACACAAAAGGACATCATAGACTATAATGAGATCTTCTCTCATGTGATTAAGTATACTACTATTAGAGTTTTGCGTGCTCTTGTTGCTCATTATAATCTTGAACTTGAACAAATGGATGCAAAAACTGTATTTTTACATGGTGATCTTGATGAAGTGATTCATATGAAATAGCTACCTGGTTTTATTGACAAATCTAAAACTGAACATGTGTGTTTATTAAAAAGATATTTGTATGGTTTGAAGCAATCTCCAAGACAATGGTATAAAAGACTTGATACTTATGTTTCTTCTGTTGATTTTGTAAGAAGTGAATTTGATCAATGTTTGTATGTTAAAACCAAATGCTATTATTACTTTTATACTCTTATATGTGGATGATATGCTTCTAATTGGACACAATATGTATGTCATTAATGAAATTAAAAGATCTTTGAGTGCTGAATTTGAAATGAAAGATCTTGGACATGCTAAGAAAATTTTAGGCATGGAAATAACTAGAAAAAGGCATGACAAACTTTTGACTTTGAAACAGACTGCTTATGTGGAAAACTTGGTAACTAGATTTGCTATGTACAATTCTAAACCCCCGTTTGGTGCACATTATTTCCAAAAGAATGCATTTTTTTTGGTTGATGTGACGGAAAATATGTGGTTGAAAAAGAAGGAAAAGTTATTGATGTGATGGAAAATATTATTTTATTGGAGAATGTGTGGTTGAAAATGAGTAGAAGAATGAGAATGAAAAAAAAATGTGGCCCAAACAGGGGCTAAATCTGTTTCTGTTGACTTGTAGTTGACTTCACGTTTTGATTATCACAAATAAATTATGTTTATTACTAAAAAATTGATTTCAAGTGTTTATAGTAATTATTTCACATGAATAAAATTGATGACACGCAATTCGAGGCCAAGTAAATTTGCATATGATGATCATTCAATTGAAGCTATGAAGAATGATATGGCAAAACCCGCGAAAAGATATCTCAACAAAAATCGAGACAAAAGTCGAAGTACCGTTAAGAAGCGCACGTCAAGATGTTCAAAACAAAGTACTTAGACTTATCACAATCATATGTAAAGGTAAAACATTTCAAAACTTGGTAATGAATCGTGACGAGCTCAAAGTTTTAAATTTACGATCGAAAATTCACGACAAAATGTTTTAGTCGAAAAATATGTTTTCAAAGGTAAAAATTGGAACATGTATGTTTAAAACATAACAATACTTTGAAAAACATTTTAAAACGTCCTTGAGTACCGACATTTGATGAAAAAAAAGAAATGAGGACGTTTCGAGCCAAAAGTGACGTACCACACGGTACGCATACCAAACGTTCGGTATCCCTAATTTTGGCTCCAACGGTCATTTTTCTAACGCTCTAGTTTTCTGACAAAAATAACAGATATTTGACCGTCCGGTAAGGTGTGTCCGATAAGGCAGAACTTTTGACTGTTTAAGTGCTATAAATACCTCATTTTCTCTCAACTTGTGACAACTTTTCTTGAGCATTAAAGAGAGGCTTCTATTGATCACAACCATCTTAATCTCCATCATTAAGAAGATCAATTGTCATAAAAACCTTGAAGAACATTTGTGCAAATTAATTTTGAGAAAATCCTTGGTTCTTCAAGAGGTTTTTCATTTAAACACTTTGAGCTAAACTCGTTACCATCTATTGAAGTGTTTGTATATTCTCTTCTTGTTATTAACCTTGAAACTATTATTCGATAAGAAGAGAAGATCTCACTTGTAAATTCATTTTGAATTGTGGGTCGTGTTGAGGTCCCGAAAAGCTAAACGTTGTAAAAGGATCGATGCTCCTTGGTTGTAAGTTACCGAAAGCATTGTAAAGTGTTGGATTGTACCACAAGTCAATCAACATAGTGAAAAAGGCCCTGCTCGTGATGGGGAACTTGGTAATTGGGGACGTAGATCATTGCATTGGATCGAACTTCCATAACATATCGTTTGCACTCTCTATCCCTTTTACTTAACGTTTTACTTTGTACAAGCTTATATCATTTTATCTACGTGCTTATTTGCGTTTAGTTTATTTCTTTATCATTTGTGTGATCATTAGATTAAAATTTTGAATAGTTAACGAAAAAGTTTTAAAAACCAATTCTCCCAATCTTGGGCTTTCAATTGGTATCAGAGCTTAGTACTCACCTCTTTAAGATTTCACAATCTTGAGTTATGGCTAACATTAGTGTTCAAAATCTCGAGAGGCATTTACCAACCGACCTGCCTTCTTTGATGGCACACACTATAATTATTGGAAAGCTAGAATGATGATTTATGTTCAATCTATTGATTATAATATTTGGAAAATTATTGAATATGGTCCCTATGTGCCTACAAAGACTATTAAAATTGATGGTAAACCCGATCAATGTATTCCCAAGCCAAGAGAGGAATACGATGAAGAAGATATGAAAAAATTATCATTAAATGCTAAGGCCTAGAATTTGCTTTATTGTGCACTAGATAGAACTGAATTCAATAGAATTAGCACATGTGATTCAGCTCATGAAATTTGGCATGCTCTAGAAGTCACTCATGTTGGAACAAATAAATTTAAGGAAACTAAGATAAATATGCTAGTCAAAGAATTTGAAAACTTCTTTATGAAACAAGATGAGCCCATTGTTAATATGATTACACGTTTCACTGACATTGTAAATGGCTTAAAAGGTTTTGATCAAAAATATACTAACGGTGAACTTGTGAGAAAAATGCTTTGGTCACTTTTGAAGGAATGGAGTCCCATACAAATGCTTATAGAAAACACAAAGGATGTGAACACATATCCTTTGGAAGAATTATATGGAACCTTGATGACCTATGAGCTCAATAATGCCGAGATCAAGGAGAAGACAAAAAAGAGCAAAGAGGAATCAAAAGAAACTCCTAAACGACAAATTACTCTAAAATCGGCGATTGATGAGGAGACATCAACAAGTAACATGAGTGATGAAGAGCTCGATGATCTAGTACTTCTCGTCAAAAAATGGAGAGGCTTTCGAAACAACAAAAAAACTCAAAGAAAGGACGACAAAGGAGAAGAAAAGAGTAAGAAAATTATTTGCTATGACTGTAACAAACCTGGTCACAAAAGAACCGAGTGCCCAAACAAAAGGAAAAGCTTCAAGAAAAAGGCATTTCAAACTAATTGTCATGATAGCGAAAGTAAAGAATAAAACGAAAGCGATGATCAAGATGAAATCGCTAACATGTGCTTCATGGCCCTCGAAGACGAGGATGAGGTAAGTACAAAAGAAAAATCTTCTTATGATGAATTACTTAATTCTTATGATGAATTGCTTGAAGATTTTGAAAAACTTTCCTTAAATCATTCTATTCTCAAAAAAGAAAAATTTTCTATTGAAAAATGAATTAAAGAAAGCTTTGGAAAAATCAAAAGAAAATCTTGATCATGAATTATTGGTTAAGGAAAACATTTCTCTAAAAGAAAAAAAGTTGATGATTTAACAAGTTTTTTTTATAGATTCACCGAGGGCAAGAAAAATTTCGATTTAATGCTCGGAAATAAAAAATGTGTATTTGACAAAGGGGGAATCGGATTCAAACCCTCATTGAAACAAAAATCTCTTAAAAATATGTTTCTCAAGGCTTCAAACACCACTTGCACCTTTTGTAATAAAATTTGACATGTTTCTTTTAATTGCTTAGCTAAAAAGAAACTATATTTTGAAAGCAAAAACAAGTGGATTAAGGAATCCTCAAAAATTAACTACCAAGGACCCAAATTTGTATGGGTACTAAAAGTCAAAAATTATATTGTTTTTGTAAGTACCAAGGAAAATCAAAAGCAAATGGTTCTTGGATAGTAGATGTTCAAAGCACATGACCGGAGATCAGTCATTACTTTCAAACTTCAAAAGAAAGGATGGATGTCATGTAACTTTTGGGGACAATGCAAAAGGGAAATAATTGGAATCGGCAACATTGGTAATTACTTATCCCCCTCAGTTGAAAATGTTTTGTTAGTTGATAACCTCAAGCACAATTTACTAAGTATTAGTCAATTATGTGATAAATGTTACAATATTAAATTCGATTCTTCCAAATGCCTAATTAGGGATGCTACATCAAAAGAGGTAATTCTTGTAGGAAGCCGAAATAAAGATGTTTATATCATAAATATTGAATATGAAAATAATGAACATTGTTTACTTGGGCTAAATGATGAGACATGGCTATGACATAGAAGATTAGACCATGTTAACATGGAACTTATTTCAAAAATTTCCAAAAATTGTTTTGCGAAAGGATTGCCAAGTTCGAAATTTGAAAAAGACAAATTTTGTGATGCATGTCAATTTGGAAAGCAAGTGAAAAGTTTTTTGAAACCAAAAAGTTTCCCTTCAACTACAAAACCTTTGCAACTTCTCCACATGGACCTTTTTGGACCTTCAAGAATGGTTAGTTACGCCCAATGATTTACGCGGTGTTGTAGTGTAGCTTTGGGGTGTCGTATCCACAGGGAGATGGAAAAGTTGTCAAAGGTTCCAAAATGGGTGATTTATCCTTTCAAATTTGGTTGTTGATCAAGTGAATCAATATCAAAATTATGAGATAAAATGCAGTAATTAGGATAGTGAAGCTTTGGAATTCCCTCACTTGGTTCAGGTCATTTAATATCGTTTATTCAAATTGATGACACAATTAGAGACTTTCATTCTGGTACTCTAATCGGAGAGTTTAGCAATCAAGACCAATAATATTCATAAATTTACTTCTAGATTCTAAACTTTCTTCACAATTTTCACGATTAATTATTGAAATCAGATTACTAATCAACCATATACATGTAGCATAGAGTAGTAAGCAATCACACCAATAAAAGTATGAAAATTGAAATTCAACACATGATTTGATCATTTGATGGAAAAAAACATGATGATTCTATGAAAATTCCAACACACGTTAAACCAATTTCACAAATAACTAATAAGATGAAAATCTAGATCTAGAAGTGTTTAATACAATAAATACCAAATAGCATGAATAAACCAAACGAATTCTTCGAACCGAATGAGTTCCTTCCTTGATTCACCAATTTCTCTAGTCTTCCATGGAGTTCTTGAGAGAAAATCGATTAAAAAAAATGTCCAAGATGATGAATGAGGCTTTTTTTTNATTGTTTTTGTAAGTACCAAGGAAAATCAAAAGCAAATGGTTCTTGGATAGTAGATGTTCAAAGCACATGACCGGAGATCAGTCATTACTTTCAAACTTCAAAAGAAAGGATGGATGTCATGTAACTTTTGGGGACAATGCAAAAGGGAAATAATTGGAATCGGCAACATTGGTAATTACTTATCCCCCTCAGTTGAAAATGTTTTGTTAGTTGATAACCTCAAGCACAATTTACTAAGTATTAGTCAATTATGTGATAAATGTTACAATATTAAATTCGATTCTTCCAAATGCCTAATTAGGGATGCTACATCAAAAGAGGTAATTCTTGTAGGAAGCCGAAATAAAGATGTTTATATCATAAATATTGAATATGAAAATAATGAACATTGTTTACTTGGGCTAAATGATGAGACATGGCTATGACATAGAAGATTAGACCATGTTAACATGGAACTTATTTCAAAAATTTCCAAAAATTGTTTTGCGAAAGGATTGCCAAGTTCGAAATTTGAAAAAGACAAATTTTGTGATGCATGTCAATTTGGAAAGCAAGTGAAAAGTTTTTTGAAACCAAAAAGTTTCCCTTCAACTACAAAACCTTTGCAACTTCTCCACATGGACCTTTTTGGACCTTCAAGAATGGTTAGTTACGCCCAATGATTTACGCGGTGTTGTAGTGTAGCTTTGGGGTGTCGTATCCACAGGGAGATGGAAAAGTTGTCAAAGGTTCCAAAATGGGTGATTTATCCTTTCAAATTTGGTTGTTGATCAAGTGAATCAATATCAAAATTATGAGATAAAATGCAGTAATTAGGATAGTGAAGCTTTGGAATTCCCTCACTTGGTTCAGGTCATTTAATATCGTTTATTCAAATTGATGACACAATTAGAGACTTTCATTCTGGTACTCTAATCGGAGAGTTTAGCAATCAAGACCAATAATATTCATAAATTTACTTCTAGATTCTAAACTTTCTTCACAATTTTCACGATTAATTATTGAAATCAGATTACTAATCAACCATATACATGTAGCATAGAGTAGTAAGCAATCACACCAATAAAAGTATGAAAATTGAAATTCAACACATGATTTGATCATTTGATGGAAAAAAACATGATGATTCTATGAAAATTCCAACACACGTTAAACCAATTTCACAAATAACTAATAAGATGAAAATCTAGATCTAGAAGTGTTTAATACAATAAATACCAAATAGCATGAATAAACCAAACGAATTCTTCGAACCGAATGAGTTCCTTCCTTGATTCACCAATTTCTCTAGTCTTCCATGGAGTTCTTGAGAGAAAATCGATTAAAAAAAATGTCCAAGATGATGAATGAGGCTTTTTTTTGGCTTCTGGTCGAATTTAGGTCGAGAAAAACGCGTCCAAAAAGTTTCCATAAGTGATTAAGCAAAAATCCGGAAATAGAAGATTTTTCCCAAAATTAAGCCTATGCGACCACAAGGTATAAATCATTACGGTCGCATGGAACAATCTATTTCAGCCCTTGAAATCCCTGAAGGCTTCTGTGCGGTCGCATGGGATTAATACCATGCGACCGCATGGTTATGTATTTTTTCTGCCGAATAGCTTTCGGTATTGTGGTCGTATCTTCCTCTCTTGATATCCGATTGAGGTGATTCAAGATGATTTTGAAAGCTGTCTCAAAGGGCTACAACTTTACATTAGAAGTAGTCTTACAATTAGATCGTTTTCCATGTCAAAAACTGGTCTCAATACGAGGCTGAAAATTGGTGTGAAACTTTTCATCTTGAAAATTGATATGTGATAATGTTTTGGCTATGTTTCATCCCTTTGACTCCTTCCTTCATCCAATTGACCTATAACACTCTCCAATCTTCATCACAAGGTTAGAAACAAGTTTAAAGTATTTGCCCTTTAGTCCTTGAGCTTTCACTTTCTTCCATTTTGGTCCCTTTTCGCTATTTTCTTCGATTCTCCACCGTTTTCACCCATTTGCAACCTAAACCAAGGTATAGAAGTACTTAGTGCATTTAGGCATCAAATAATCATAGAAACACAAATATTAATGCAATTTAGTTCTATGCGGATGCATAGAACAACTGTTTTGCCCCTGTTTTGTCTCGGTAATAGGCCATGAGGCCGCATGTTTCAAAACCACTCCTCCAAATAGCCTTTAGTAGTTTAGCCATAACGTTCTCTATCGATATCCGATTAAAGTGATTCAAACTGTGTTGGAAATATTACTTAAAGGGCTACAACTTTGATTCAAACATAATCCTCGAATTCGACCGTTTACCATGTCAAAAATAGGTCTCAATATGAGACTGAAAACCAGTGAATAACTTTCGTGTTTATCCAATTGATTTCCGACCTCGCCCCCTTCACCAAACTTGTTCCTTGGCATGTTAACTTCAATATTATGGACTCCTTTGCTCGAACATGTAAATGTATATCTTTTATCATCTCTTTGAAGTCTCGAACTTGGCTAAAATCTCTCTTCAACATGCTTCGGATTCTTGATAATTGCTGGCACATCCCGGATCATAACATAATTGCTCTGATACCAAATGATGCGAACCCAGCCAAGAATATATCCTGGGAACCCACGAACAGTTTGAAATCAATCTAAGAAAGTCCAAATCCAGGTTGTAGACGATAGAATCTCGACCCGAGCCTCACGATTCAAGAACCTAAGGTATATTAAACCTTAGACCCGTTGATATACGGAAACAAGAAACTCGATTTGCGAATGCCAAAAAAGGGTGCCTAATCCTTTGATAAGTTTTAGGATTGAACACCACAAATATTCAACATATTTGATAAGTTCAGGATTGTTCATGAAGAACAAGAAGAGAGAAAATCTCAATATTTCATTATGTCAAAAGCTATAGTTTACAATGAAAGGAAATACTATTTATACTAAACCCTAGAAACTAATAAAAACCGGAAATAATGTTCACAATATGGTAAAATATCAATAATATTGGAATTATAAGGAAACTAGGATTCTCGCGCGAAAAGGAAAGTTTTGTCTTCGAACACAACTATGCGGTCGCAGAGGGTCTCCCTATGCGATCTCATAGTTCACTTGTTGAGCCCCATTTTTGCCTCTAATGTTCACCATGCAACCGCATGGTGGGTTTTACTATGTGGTCGCATAGTGAAATTGTTTGCCTCCATCTTCAGTCATCCAAATCTTGTTCTTCCAATCCGAATCCGGCCTCGACCCCAACATGGAACTTGGTCTTTGGCTTGTTGACTTCAACACTTTGGACCTCAAACCTTGATCAAATTATCACCTATCCTGGATCATATCATCCCCTCTCTCTTCGAAAGGATTCATCCTCGAATCCGTACCTTCAATGCTCAGATTATAGCCCTTATCTCCAATCAATGCTAGAACATGGAATGACCCATCACCTCTAGGATGCAATTTGGACCTCTTTTGAACTCTTTAATTACGTTTTTAATTATTTTCCTAGGTTTTCTAGCTTTAGTATAAATATGATTTTATTTCATTATTGTAGGAGAACCTTTGATGATGAATTAATGAGAATTTTTTCCTTCGAAGCTTTGCTTCAAACCCTTGTGTTCTTCCATGGACATACCGAACTTATCAAGATCTACATGATTCTTGTGGCGTTCAAAATATCGGATTGCTGGGTTCTTCATTGTGTAATCAAGGGGTTCAATACATCTCTGTTATCGTTGGGATTTTTGGTTCACTTCGTTGGGTTCAAGTCCAAAATCAGATCTAATTGGCGT
>CAIGRF010123574.1:0-20985 GCA_903798235.1 Fraxinus ornus | reverse complement strand
GGTCGGGCCTAGGAATACTAGTCCTATTTAAGTACAAACTCCTAGTTCATTACATAATTTTACTCTAACACAAATTGTGCAATTCTAACACAATACAAGCACATAAAATAACTAGAACTACATGAAGTTAAGTCCTTCCAAGACTCCCCCTCCAACATCTATAAATACATAACATATAGTCTTATTATTCAGGTATGTTTTTACATAATATCCCAATATACAATTTTTCACATAATTCTCTGTCTGACTTAAGCATCGGAGGGGCGACGAGGACCCACCTCGACGACTTTGTTTCAAGTATTGGAAATCGGACGACTTTGTTTCAGGTATTGGAGATCGGATCTGGCGGAGCTTTTCCATCTGGTTCGGGTTGGCACAGGTACGAATTTTGACATCATCAAATAGTTAATTTAATTTCTAATAATTTGATACAAACTACACAAAAATAATACTATTGGATTTTTAATTACTTTATCAGCTAGCTAGTATGGTACGAGGCCCTCACTTACGGCCAACTCACCCACCCAAAATGTTATACAATTATACTATTCGTAGAGATCATTTCTCTTTACTCTTCAATTTTGATACTCAAAAGGCTTCTCCACATTTATAATAACATCTGCACAAATTTTAATGAATTACTAAGGGAATACATTTTAATCATAATGTACAATTCATTATAAATAAAGGCAAAGCCATTTAAACACAAGTGAGACGGTTGTCCAAATATCACCACGCTTTGTGCCTTTTAGGACCACCTTACCAATAATGCGTCTAAATCAGGACCAGACACTAAAGCACAGCACGACAATAAGACTTTTTTAACTTCTTTTCCCTTCAAATTGCGGTTAGAAGTACAAGAATTTCTGTTCTCACAACTCACAAGTAAACCACACATCAAGTTTTTGGCATGCCATCAAGCCCAAAAGTCAAATCTTGTTATGTCCAAACATTGCTCAAGACCACCATAAAGCTAACGATTTCCTTTTTGTCCCGAGAACAAGATATTAGCAGAAAACTTTAATCAAAACAAAGGTAAAAGGGAAAAATTCTAATTTACAGTTTGAAAACACGCAAAACAGATCACACGACAAGGTTGCAGCTCCAGGAAAAAGTGAAGTTAGGAGTCCAACTCTGCATTTGAATAACAGAGAGAAAACATTCCAGCAAGTAAAACAATTGGTTTGCCAAGATTAAATTTTACAATAGCCCCCTCCGTCTCTTGTAGTCGCTGACTGTCAAGGTCAGCGCATGCCTCCTCCCATCATTCTCAGGAACTTTACAGCCTATAGTTGCTTCTATCCTTTGTTTCCTAGCCATAAATCCAGCTTGGGCTCCTTGAGGCCCGCCAAACTTCTGAAGCACAGCCAATGAAATCGGCAATTCAAAATTATGTAATAGGTTCGATTCAGTCCCTTGATCGACTGGAGCTCTTGTATCAACCAACTTCCCGGCATCAGCTGCTGCTTCCAGGGCCGCTGCTGTGGCTGCCATTCCAGCCTCAGCTATAACTGGAACTCCTCCATTACTATTAGCAACCTCTAGCACAGCACTTGCATCACCATTTGTCTCAGCTGCCTCTTCTCCTCCACCCGAGTTTGACAGGTAATAATTCCTTGATCTAGTCCATCTTCTTGAAAATGGATCATACCCCGCCTCACCAGCTTTCAAACTTGTATTCACTGCTTTCTTTTCTGATGCGTTTTTGAAATTCTCGACCCTGTTTCTCTTGTTCATTTCTGCCAACCGAATTGCCTTCGAATCTTTCCCCTGGGTTTGACGCGACGCCTCCAATTCTTGCAGTCTTGCCTTGACCCTCTCAATCTCTACCTCGTCATCCCTCAATTTGGCAACTTCCAACTCCCTCCTGAGACGATCTTTTTCAGCAGCAATATTTAGTGGTCGCCATGTGGCAGACTTTTTCTGCTGCAACATTTGTTTCACGGTGGCTGCTGAGTAGACAAATGTGTTTGTTTTCTGTATGGCCTCTCTCTTTTCCAACACCTCCTGTTTGCTAGGCATATGACCACCACTGCGTTCTACCTCCCTGATCCATTGATCAAACTCCTCCTTGAGTGGCAGAGAATCTGAAATCATTGCCATCTGCCACCTAGCAGCAGAGCTTTCATTGCCCCAGACAACATTCAGGTACTTGTAGGTGGTTTTGTTATCAAGCTTATATTGCCTATCGGGGTCTGTGGCATCAACATTGCGAACCATACAGAGTCTGTAGATAGGCCCAGACCTCGACTTCCCAATACCAACCCTCACAAAACAACCAACAATCAGTTCATCGAAGAAGGGCTCCATAAACCATTTTGCCAGTTTTGACCTTCGAATTGTAATTTCCTTAATATCCTCAAACGTAGGTGTCTTAGAATCTGACGTCTTCTCATCATCACTATCAGCCATTCCACCATCCCCTGTTGAATCTCCCTCATCACTATGAGACCCACTTCCACTCCGGCTGGGACTATTAAAAGTGGCCGTGGCAAAAGATCTCCTTTTCACAGGGGAGTATCGGCCGCCAGAACTTCCCTTAGCATCCCTTCTTCGTTTAACTAGTTCATCCAGTGCACCTGCCCTTTGGCCCCTTTCAGCTTTGGAGCGCATGCTGCTGCGCGTAGGTGGTGTGGGATGGCTTCCTTTTTTATCTTGACCCTTCCTTTTTTTAAATTTTTCAGTCAAATCTCTGTCACTTCTCTTTGTTGCACGAGCTTCTAGTATCATTTCTCGTTCAAGTTCAGTCAGCTTTGAAAGCTTTTCCCGATCATCTTCATCCTTGTACAGATCACTCCCAACAGAATCATCATCACTGTCACGCCCTTTATCGTAATCATCGTCTTCATCGACATCTTCCCGACTACTACGATCATTCTCTCTTTCTGCAGGATCCAACCTCTTCTTGAGAGGCACTTGTGAGCCAGAAGGTTTTCTACTTGAATAACCGCGATCATCATCTGAGTCATCATTTTTGTAGTCACTTCCATCATCAGGATGTGAACTCTTTCGTCGTCTTCTAGATGGTGGAGAAGAATGGCGATTCCTCACAGTTGTAGTTGTCCTTCCAGCTGCCTCCAGGAGCAATTTCTCTAAGTCTGCCATTGTCCCTTGTGCCAATCCTAGCTAGAGCTACATTAAACTTGAAAAGTTAATTAACTAGTTCAGAAAAATCAAACCGGATATCATTATCTACAGTAAATAACTCAATGCACAAAAATAATGATTTCTTAAAGGAAAGCATTTTAACAAAAACATGTTGTCGACACTAAACAACAAACCATTCACAGTTCCCAAAAAATTTGGTCTTAGCTACATGAATTTGTTCTTCAACTTGCTATATAAATGCTGTTTCCTAAAAATCTAACAACTTGAGTCCCGATACCATTGCTCAAAAGCTTTCAGCCACTACAATGTACAAAGAATGATACTCCTCGGATCCCCTCTTTTTTCAGTTACTATTAATCTCCAAGCAAAGTGATCATCACTTCTTGGCGGATTATTGGTTAGGTAAGATTCGCTTACCATTTCAATCTTGGCTATAAACATTTCATTTGTCACTCACTCTAAGCCAATCCACACAATTACTGTCACTATAATAAATTAAAATTTTAGTGTACACTTCCACATCATAGCAAAATCACACTATTTCATTCTTGAATTATCAGTTTTATCACGCTCTTCCACAATAATAAATATAATGAGAGAAAACCAAGCGACTCTCGTTTTTGCTCAAGAACTATAATAACAGGTACATGGAAAAAATAAAAATAAAAAAAAGACTCATATGGGACATAAAGATACTAGTTCGTATGCAACCGGTGATAATCGAAATATTCCAAATATTGAAGGCCAACCCAATCCATGAATATCAAAATACATTTATAACCCTAAACACTATACATAAATGTGTAAAACAGAGTTCAGAAAAACTTAGAACAATCAACAGTCGAGAAAAAAAAAAATTCTAAATCGAAAACCTTAAAAATTGGGTCAAAGGTATTATCGATACAAATTAGATTAAATTGACAAGTTCCCTTCCACGAAAATCGATTCACTGCGCAGCTGGAAAATTTTAGCTATTTTGTTCCCTTTCACGGGAATTTATATTGCAGCACAAAATTCACTGGAAAAAAAAAAGCATATAAAGAAACAGTATAAACTATCCAAACGGGGGGGAAAATCAGTAAAATTACAGCAAAACTTAACACCGATTCCCAGGAGCGGATCCATCTGGGCTATAGATCGAGACCGTGTCGAAGATAAATCATTCACAACAATCAAATCCAGCGCAAAATCAACATTACACAAATAAATCTGATATTACCTTCGAAGTTGTTGATAAAGAAGATGGCTTTTCCCCGTAGAAATCACTGCAATACAAGATAAAATTAGTGCAAAGAGGGTGATGAACACGTTTTTATTCTCTCCTCTCCGTCACAATAAATTGTTCCCAATTTTAGTGCAATATCAAGGAAAAAAAATTATATATTGATTATTGATCTATTAACTCCATTAACAAGAAAAAACATTAATGAATAATTACTAATGGTTGGATCACACAAAGGATATTGGCTTTTATCCCCCATTTCGCCATAAAATTATAATATATTTTTTTTTCTTCTTTGCAATTATATATCCTCTAATAAAATAAATTATAAACTCAAATAACAGAGACCAAACAGGAGCTTAATTTAGCTGTACTCTACATGACATTTATCGAAAACGAAATAAAGAGCCACTCAAATTTACAAATTTTAAGTTGTAAATATTTGAAAGATTTAAGAATTATTAGCCCGTGTTTGGTGAAAATTAAAATTAAATTTTTAGCAAATTTTGATAAAAGTTGATAGAAATATGTGATAAAAATTGTGAATTTCATAAAATATGTGGTTAAAATTACTTGTTGACTTTAGTTTGATGAAAATTCGGATTTTAATTTTTATCAAACATGATTTAAAAATAAGTTAAAATTAAAAGAAAATCAATTATAAAAAGAATAAACGACAGTAAACGGTAAACCAAATTCAAATTTCAAAATTTAAACAAAGCAATGGTTCTTTCATTCCACCAATATTTCACCTCCTTTAACTCTTGAATCCTGACTAATTGCTATTCTATTTGTTCATATTTGTCTCTAAACTCAATCAAAGCATATGGTGAACAATTATTAAGAGCCAACATTTCAACATTTTGCATTGACATTTCACTTTCACGTGTTTCATTAGTTTGAATTTTATTTATAATTGTTAAATGGTATGTTGCTCATTTTAACATGTTTAAATAAATGGGAAAAAAAATGATTGGACAGATATGTGAATTTTGTGCAAATTTATTGGAAAGAAATGTGCATTCTATGTTGTGTTAGGAAATAGACGATGTGTTAACCAATCTCATGTTAAGAGGCAGTCGGTTAACTGACAGCACGGTCGATTAACCATCCATCTATTAACAAATAGTGTGTTAATAGACTATTGATAATGTCTGTTAAGAGTTAGTCATTTAAGGATCGTCGGTTAACAAACAATTAGTTAATCGATCGACACTTAATAGGCGGCGTTCGATATCACTTGCTAATAGGTGATCGATTAATTGACCAACTGTTAACGGAATGTCGATTAACAGATTGACTCTTAACAGACGTTGCCGATTGTCTGAGTTAACAATCATACTCAGCTAACTTTTTGGATTTTTTTTTTTGTTGAAATAAAGATATAGATTTGACACTCCTCAGGATTTGTTACTTTGATGAGTTTGTAATGAATGTCCAATGTTGATGAACATGAAAATAGACAGGGAATAATGAAGAAGGTGTTGTTGCAATTCTTATATCGTATATAGACGTGTATCATGATGTACAAAACCTCTTTAGTGTTGATTCCTTTGAATACGAGATTAAGTTCAGATTTCATTTTCCTGATAATACACAATTTTTCAGTTTCACCGCTGAAGATTATTTCCACATGAAATTGAAGGGGCTAATTGACCTCAACCAAAATTACCATTCTCCTCTTTTGTGTACTCTTGTGAGGAAGAATATTTCTGAGAATGAACATGAAGTAGTTGATGAAACAGAATATAATGTGGATGATGTTTAGGACATGGTAGAGTTTTCTCGAAAGGATGGTGTAGTTATTTCGGAGACAAATGTTACCATACAGTCTCTTTGAGATAGTTCAAAATAATGAGGAAGAAATTCCATTTACAAACTATGATTCTGTTGCTTTATCAACAAAGTAGACACGAGTTAAGTGGAACTAGACCTAATTTACGATCTTCTCATACATCATGTGTAATTCCTAATGATGAAGATTTGCAAGTTGATCAATGGTTTGACATCGGGAAAGATATTGAGGTGCTCTTGATTGCATTGAAACATAACTTTGATATCAAAGTGTTGAAATTAATAAGACTATGTACACAATTATTTGTGTAGATGAAAGCTGCAAATGCGTTTGCAAGCAAAGAAGTTTGGCACATCCGATTACTTCATAGTTTGTTGTTCGCGATTTTAGATGGTGGTGGCTACGGGTTAGGTTGCTTTGTGATGGATCGTATGATGGTTCAAGAGCTTGATTATGAGTGATTAGTGATGGCAGAAGTAGTGTTTGAGAGAAAATGACCGGGGGATGGTGATGCGTGATGCAAGAACGGTAGTGGCGGTAATAAGTTGCGGTAGGTGATAATGGTAGTCCTTGGTAAGCAATTAGATGATGTTAGTTGGGGATAGAAGTAGGGATTGTTGAGATAAGAAAATTGACCTGATTGGTGATGATGGTGGAAGGTGACAACTATTGTGGAAAACAATATCGAAGGGAGATGTTAAGTTTGAGATGTGAGTGTCACAATAACACATTTATTGCCCGGCCATAAGTAACTGCGTGACTCTAACTAAAGAAAGTAAATCTCTCAATTACTTAACGTAAATAATAAGTTTTTACACAGAATAGACAATTTTTAATTAAGTGGGTGTTTGGTGGGGATTAAAATTAGATTTTTAGTAGATTGTGATAGGAGTTTTTGAAATATATGGTTGAAAGTTGTGGGACCCATGAATGATATGGTTAATATTGATTGTTTGACTCTGACTTAGAATAAAATTCGATTTTAATCCGAAACAAACAGGGCTTAAATAGTTGCTATTTGATCATATAGTTCTTCAATTTTATAAATTTACTTTAGGCAAGTATTATAGGTAGTCCATTGTCAATTTATTGCACTCTAGTGCTCCAATATCCTCTCCCATACTTTTCATAATGTGTTGCTATCTAATAAATTGTTTCTATGTTTTTTGAAGGTTTTATATACAGCTACCTACTTGGATGATTACAACATGTTCAAACCACTCTATACACCCTCACATATGTGTGAATTTCATTTTTTACATCAAAATTTGGAGGTGGTTGAATTGATGCTCTCAAATTCGTCATAGTCAAATGCTTAATAGATGAGATACATAGATTTCTTGTTTCTCTTCTTTGCAGGCTCCAAACATCCATTTTGTGCTTGAGATAGATTATTCTTCTCTCTTGACTCTTTGTACTCCTTCTATACAATCTATCATTGGTCTTGTGTGATAAACATTGCCTCCATGTTGATGTTCAAATTATTTTGGTTGCTTTTATTGAGTGATAAAACTTGGTAAGGGATCAATATTCCATCTCCTTCAATGAATCTGATGGCTCTCATATCAATTTGTTGGAAATGAGATGTTGATGAGGGCCATTAAAAGGGTATTATAACAAGGGTGATGGCCTAGTTCAAGAAACCCATTAATCAAGTCCACCCCAAATCCCACTTTTGTGATTCAGTTGATATATGCAGTTTTATGTATCTCTATGTGAAATTTCTCTTTCTCTATACCTTCTCTTTGTAATTTTTTAATAGTGAACCTCTGGTTCTTTTGTTAAGCTATGAAATTGGTGTTTTTATAGTACACTTGAGAGGTATATTGTACTGGTTTGTGATGTGTTCAATGCTTTGTTGTTGTGGTTAGAGCTTACTACGTGGTTGCACATGTTTTTTTTGGAGATATTAGAGAAAACAAGGGTTCTAAGTTGGATTGCGGTGGTAAACTTCGTTCTTGATTCATTGTTGGTGATTATTAGTGTAAAGAGGCCAATCTACATTTGTAGAGACTCAAAGGGAGACGTAGAATCGATTTTTTTTTCTTTTTTATAAGTTTTTTAGTTTTACAATGTATTCACCGTGACTAATTGACTTGGCCCAGCAAGTAGCAACTTTGCAAGCTCTAGTAAGTAGCACGTTTGCAAAGTCCAAATAGTAAGTATCTCAATAAATCAGATTCATCAATTTGAATAACGAAATCATATCACTTTCGCCATATCAACTCTTGACTGTACTTTACGTATAGCCACCCCTCAAATTTTGCTAAGGCGTCGCAAGTAGAGCCACAGTCAGAATTGGATGTTATTTGGTTTCATATATTTGATTAAGAAAATATTGAAATATGCATTTTGTGGCATATTTTATTTTTCGTTTTATGCTAAATATTGAGAAGATAATTTGTACAATCAGTTTATAGTTTTATAAGAAAATGTTATTTGTAGAACTGAACTCAAACCCCTGTTTGGATTTGTGTTTAAGTTCAATTCCAATAATTGCGTGACCTCAATGGTTCCACTTATGAAATACTCAATGTGATGAGTGGTTCCGGGTATTAAAATACTTGGACCAACTCGTCCGATGTTGAAGCTCAGTTTGGGAGATGAGTCATTTGGAGTGAATAGTCTTAACAATTAGGTTAGTGAATTAAGAAGACATGGTAGAGTAAATGAGGCTAGAATAGAGGGCTCTTGTTTCGATCTATATTAGCTTCATTTGTTCCAAATTACAATAGAGAACTTCACTCCTATGCACATATGTTCCAACTATTTTCTACCATAATAAGAGTATATTTGGGGGTAGCTTATCTAAAAGATAAACTCAAAATGTGTGACTTACTTTAAATGTAGATGGTCCACATTAAGTCCTTGTATGGTTTCAATTAAAATTTCAAGTCAAGGCAACAATTAATTTTAATAACACATTTCATAGGATTAACAATTTTTCAACCACGCATTTTATCAACTTTTATCAAAATATATAAAACAACTCATTTTAATCTGCACCAAACGAGGGCTAACAATAAGTCACATGGTTGCTTATTTTTAAGATAAAGTAACCCAAACATATTGCACGTAACAACTAATTTCAATCGCCTCTTAATTCTTTTCATTGCCAAATCAATTTTAAATATGAAGTATTTTTAGAATATTACATTGCACAATATGCTAGTAGTGCGCATGTGCGTGTGCACACATATATATCAGGAATGATCTCCTACCTATAATGGATAGGAGTTATTTTGCCCACTGCTGACCTAACGTCACGTCAGTGATTAAATTTATAATTTTTGACAATTCAATGTTGAATTGTCAAATATTGTAGGCTTGGCCACTGATTTGGTGTTGCCACGTCAATGGTGATCATATTTTATCCTACTCATCATGAGTAGTGTATATATATATATATATATGTATATGTATATATATTGGTTTAAAGAGATAAAAAATCGGTTTAAGTATGAAACCATGAAAAATGTGGAAAGTGAGTTTCGTATCAATTTCGATCAAATATTCAGACTTATTTAGATGGTTAAATTATGAAAGTAAATAGATTAACTTGATCTACTCGTCAAGTGGATGATCATGGTATATTTGAAATCTAGAAACCAATTATGGATTAATGGAAAATGGTGGTCTAAAGTTGGAGGGAAAAAATGAATTTTCAGCACCTAAGATGTCGCTCGAGCGACAACCCAGGGCCAAGTGAGCGACAAACTCTCTGCTTTTGGCGCTCGAGCGGCATGGGCAATAGGCGGCAAAACTACGACCATTGGTAAATGTTGCTGAGTTTTGGGGGCGGACTCTCCATTCACAACCCCTCTTCTTCTATAAATAAGACCATTTTGATGTCATTTACTTCATCACAATCATATGCAATCATAACATAACATTGGAATTCATATTTTCTTAACCGAAATCTTGCACAAAATTCAGTTTTTAATTTCATTTGAATGAAGTAAAAAAGCCATCTTTTCCTCCAATTGCGATTGCCCTTCCTACCGTTCATACGAACTCCATTCTATATGGAGAAAAATCGGAGAACTTTAGTAGGGTTGATTTCAAGAGAATGTAACAGGAAATATTGTTTTATCTCAAAACACTAGATTTGGCAAAATTCTTGAATGAAGATCCTCAAGTCGTGCAAGAATGGAAAAAATAATAAGACATCGTTGATATCATTAAATGCGTGGAAACATTCAGACTTCTTATACAATAATTATGTACTTAATAGGGTGGGCAGCACATTATAAAATATGTATAGTTCCATGAAGTTTGCAACTGAACTATGGTAATCCTTGGAGAAGAAATACAAGATCGAAGATGTCGAAACTAAAAAGTTCATCGTGGGAAAGTTCTTGGATTATAAAATGGTAGATTTAAAGACGGTCATCAGTCAAGTACAATAACTGCAAGTTCTTCTCCATCATATTCATGTCGAGAACATGTCCTAAGTGAATCATTTCAAGTGGCTACAATCATTGAGAAACTTTCATCCATGTGGAGAGACTTCAAGAACTATCTCAAACATAAGACCAAGGAGACGAATGTTGAAGAACTCATCGTCCATTGAGAATTGAAGAAGATAACCGAAAGTTGGACAAACATCTTGGAACTTATACACCACAAGCAAAGGTTAATGTTGTGAAATCAAATGAAAAGAACAAGAAGAGGAAGATGAAGTATTCTATCGAGTCCTTCAAGCAAGGAAGTAACAAGAATAGAAAGAAGTTTAAGGGCAATTGCTATAATTATGGAAAGATCGGACATCGCTATATTGATTGTCGTAAACCTAAGAAGAAGCCCAAGCGAGTATCACTGAATCTGATGCCATATCTGGTAGTATATTAGATATAAATTTGTTAGTCGTTGTCTCAGAATGCAACAACATTGGAAATACCATAGAATGGTGGGTGGATACAGGGTGTTACCATCATATTTGTACCGATAAAGGAATGTTCTCATCCTACATTCCAACTGATGGTGAGAAACTATTCATGGAAAACTCTTCAAATTCAAAGGTTGAAGGACAAGGTAAAGTGATATTGAAAATGATATCGAACCAGGAACTTAGCTTTTAAAATGTTCTTCATATGCCGGATATTAACAAGAACTTAGTGATGGGTTCTTTTTAAGCAATAATGACTTTAAATTAGTCTTTTTATCTGATAAGTTTATACTTATCAAGAATAATATGTATATAGGCAAATGTTATGTAAAAGATGGACTATTCAAAATGAATATCCTCACCATTATTCTGAATTACTCAAGGAATAAAATATCTTCTTCTACTTATACTCTTGAGTCGTCTAATTTATGATACTATAGATTATGACATGTAAAATTTAATTATGTATGCAAACTAATGAATTTAAGTTTTCTACCGAGTATGCATTTTAATACAAATGAAAAATGCGAGATTTGTGTAGAGGCTAAGTTAGCTAAAGTGCAGTTTCATTCGGTTGAAAGAAAAACAATAACTTTGGAACATATTCACACCGATATATGTTATTTAAAATTTGTCAAAACAAAAGATGGTAAAAGGTGTTTCATCGTAGTCATAGATGATTGTAAAAGATAGTGTTATGTATACTTGTAGAGAACCAAATATGAAGTTGTGGAAGTGTTTAAACACTATAAAATTGAAGTTGAAAATCAACTTGAAAAACGAATAAACATAATTCGTAGTGATCGAGGTGGAGAATACGTTACACCGTTTTAAGAATTTTGTTCAGAATCTAGAATCATTAATCAAACAACAGTGCCATACTCATCTCGATCTAACGGTGTTGTAGAACGCAAAAGTCAAACACTTAAGGAAATAACGAATGCAATGTTAATAAGTTCGGGTTTCCTCAAAACTTTTGGGGAAGCTATACTTTCTACAAATCACATCCTTAGTAAAATACTACACAAGAGTAATGTTGAAACACCTTATGAGTTTGGAAAGATCGAAAACCTTCCTACAAATATCTTAAAGTGTGGGGGTGTTTAGTAAATGTACGAATATCTAAACCTAAACGAGTAAAGATTGGACCGAAAACAATAGATTGTGTCTCTATCGGATATGCAAATAATAGTAGCATATCAATTTATGATTTATAAATTAGAAATACTTGATATACATGTAGGTATTATCATTGAATCAAGGAATGCCGCTTTTTTGAAGATATATTTCCTTATAAAGAGAAAGAAATAAGCTCACATAAACGAACTTGTAATACTGTAGATGAAAATATCAAGTAAATGAAAAACTAATGCTTAGTAAAAGGCAAATGACTCAAAAGACATTAGATCTAGAATTTCTAATGTACATATTAGAAAATGATCCAAGGACACTTAACGAAGCAATGTCCACTCCCGAACCTCCTTTTTTGAAAAGAAGTGGTTAATAATGAAATTGATGTGTAACCATACTTGGGAATTGGTTGAACTCTCTCCGGGAAACAAAGTTTCAGGCTGCAAATGGATTTTCAAAAGGAAATTGAAGTCGGACGGATCAATCGATGAGTATAAGACTAGATTAGTATTCAAAGGATATAGACAAAAGAAATGACTAGATTTCTTCGATACCCATTCATGTGTTACAAGGATCACGTCCATAAATGTGTTGATTGCAATCGCAGCAATGTATAATCTTGAAATACATCAAATGGATGTTAAGACTAAATTTCTAAATGAAAAATTAGAAGAATAAATATATATAGAGTAACCTGAAATGTTTGTTTCTCCCAGAAAGGAGAAGAAGGTATGCAAGCTTGTAAAATTATTGTATGAATTAAAACAAGTACCAAAGCAATGACATGAATGATTTGACAAAAATATGTTGCCAAATTGCTTCAAAATTAATGAATGACAAATGTGTCTACATCAAAACCATACCTAACGAATACGAGATCTTATGTCCATATGTTGATGATATGCTAATCATGGAAAATAACTCGAATGTTATTACCCAACTAAAAAAAATGTTGATAAAACATTTTGACATGAAAAATATGGGAGTTACGACGTCATATTATAAATTAAAATCTCTAAAATACTTGACGGCTTGTCATTGTCTCTATCATATTACGTTGAGACTATACTTAAAAAGTTTAAAACGTATGACGATAAACCGATTAAGACACCAGAGGACTTAAGTTTACACTTGGCGAAAAATACTCGTGATCCCATATCACAATTGTAATATTCACGCGTTATAGGCACCTTGATTTACATCACCAACTACATGCGTCTAGATATAACATATTCAGTCAACAAGTCGAGTAGATTTACATGTAATCTAAGTAATGACCATTAGAAGGCATTAACCCAAGTTCTTAAATACTTAAGACACACGATTGATTATGGATTACACTACTCAAGATATCCTGTAGTGTTAGAAGGATATTCCAATGTGAATTGGATATTTAACACAAATGATTCAATGTCTACAAGTGGTTATGTGTTTACCATTATAGTTGTGTCCTGTAAATCATTTAAGGAAATTTGTATAGCTCGATACATGATGGAATTTGTGTTTATTGCCTTAGACAAAATTGGAGAATAAGCAGAATGGCTTTGTAGTTTTCTTGAAGATATTCCATGTTGATAAAAGTCGATACCTATGATTAATATACATTATGATAATTAATCCACAATTGCGAGGGCACAAAATAGTATGTATAATGGTAAATCTTGACATATTCATCGGAGACATAATACCATTAAACAATTGATATTGAATGGTATAATTCTTGTTAACTATATTAAATCAAAGGAAAACATAGAAGGTCCTTTGATGAAATGACTACCGAGAGATTAAGTATACCATGTTTCTTGAGAAATGGACCTGAAACATATCGAATTTAATCACCATAACAGTAACCCAACCTTGTAGATTGAAAATCCCAAGATATTGGTTCAATGGTACAACTAAGTTATGAAATATTCAGAATAAAGCACTTATTCCCATTCTTATATACTTAAAGTGCTAGAATAAAAAGTTTATAAGGATAAGTGTATACTTTTAATGATTCATACATTATGAAAGTAGCCAAAAGATGTATGACATGATATATAGGAGATCACCTATGTAAGTGTGAAGTGGAGCCGCTTCTACGAGAATCTGAGACTTAAATTCTCTTAAAATACTTATGAAATCAAGAGTTGTTCATGGCTAAAATGAATACGACCATGAGAATCGAAGTGGTTAGATAGGTCATGGTGTTGGTACAATTATTTTGATGGACAAGAACGGTTGAATGGTTCAAAATATCACATTCACCAATTAACCTAGTAAATTCGATTGTATTTAAGCAAGGAAGATTTAAAGCCATACTATAACTTGTCGTATGTATTTCTTTTTGTTAAAGTATGCATATCATTTACATATTGTGAAATTTCCATTCATATAGGAGATTGTTGAAATATGGTTTAAAGAGATAAAATTCGGTTAAATATGAAACCATGAAAAATGTGAAAAGTGACTTTCGTGTCAACTTCGGTCAAATAATCGAAAATGATCCGATAGTCAAATTATAAAAATAAATAGACTAACTCGATCCACTCTCTGAATGGATGGTCGTGGTATATTTGAAATTTAAAAACCAATTTCGGATAAATGAGAAATTGTAGTCCAAAGTTAGAGGAAAAAATCGAATTCTCAGCACCTAAAATTGTCACTCGAGTGACAGCCTAGTGCTGGCGAGCGAAAGACTCTCTACTTTTAGCGCTCGAGTGATATACGAACGATAGGTGATCGACCATTGATAAATGTTGCTGAGTTTTGAGGTATAACTCTCCATTCACAGCCCCTCATCTTCTATAAATAAAACCATTTGGACGTTATTTACTTCATCCCAGTCATATGCAATCATAGCATAACATTGAAACTCATATTTCCTTAATTGAAATTCTACATTAAAAAATGTTTTTTCATTTCATTCGAAAGGAGTACGAAAGCCGTCTTTTTGGTTTGTTGTTTTTGTGTTTTGGAATGTAACAAATACAAGAAGTATTTATTGTATCTTGGGAATTGATTGCACAATTTGTAGGCATCATTGTGGGGGCAAAATCGATTTAATGACAAATAGTTCAATTCTTGCCTCGACTTTGAATATATTTTCTTGGTGTTACTTTGTCAATTTTTGTTGGCGTTTTAACTTCCATTTGTTTGGTATTTATTACTTAATTCCTTACAGTTGCTGTTGGAATTTGGGTGTGACCTGAATTCTTTTGTTGCATTATTTGAAGTAATTAAAAAATTCTAATTGAAGTGCACATCATGAAAAATTTAAGTTTGGAATGCTTCGGAGTCCTATGTTAAGCTATGAAAATCAAATTTCAATGATAATTAGGAGTTTGACTTGAAGGATGATTTTGGGATAGCAAAAGACGCTTTTTGGAACATTAATCCGAGAGACGGACGCCACAATAATATTTTGGACAGAACTCCTGGTGCCTAGGCCCGGGCCGGGTCGGGCTCGTAGCGAGTTTTCCTGCCCGAATGTGTGTTTTCTTCTCCTACTTCATTTCAGACTCAGTTTTTGACATTCTACTTCATCAACAACTCTACCAAGAGGTCTTGGACGTCCCATACATGTTTCCTATAAATACTAGGCTCTTCTATACAATTTTATAGAGTGAGGTTTATGATTACTAGCTTTTAGGATCATTGTAATATTTTTTCTCTTTTCTCCATTATTCTTGTGGTGCAATAAAATCTCCTAATTCCTCTGCTATATTCTTGTCTTCTTTTATTCTTTTGTTCTTGATCATATACTTCATTATTATTTGTCATATAACTTTAACATCTCAATCCGATGATTGATGTCACAATAAGTGGTATCGATCCTAACAAGTGGTATCATAGCAATTCTGGTATTGACTTGTTTTGTAACAGTAACAAATACGTATTAAGGGATGAATTACCAACTACTTAAGTTCATATTTTTGTTGTTATAATTAATGAAGTTTGTGTAACGTATAACGCTGTAAACCTGTGCAGCACTATTGAAAACTTATTTGGTGGGCAGTGGTGGTGGTGGGAGAAATTGTCATATTTTTAGAAAAACTCTTTTGTTGGTGGGGTGGTGGTGGGTTGTGCGATGGGGGTGGCAGCTGTAAACAGAAACAATCTTTAATGAGGCAAGATGTAAGCCTATTCCAAGCAGCTCAAAGTGCAAAGTACTTCGAAACTCATCTGTTTTTCTTTCCTCCTCAAATTGAAGGTCTTACCCTCATGTACATAAAGAAGACCACCAAAATTTGGTCACACAGGTATACGGGACCCTCCATGTATTTTAAAAAAATGCACATGACCCACAAATGTGTGTATTATGGTAAAATTCTGTGGGGCTTCTTTCTGTACATCTAGCCCTCATCTTGTACATTGTTGTCCTCTTTTTCTCTTTTGGTTTTAGAGCTATTTATTATATATCCTTTTTCCCGGAGAATAACTTTATGATAAATTGAGAAAAAAATATCAATTTAAATGACTAATCTTCATGTGGTCTATATAATTCTTACTTGATTTAAGAATAAGTAAAATTGAATAATTTGTATAGCTACTAAATATAAGATTTGTTACAATTGATTATTATTTTAAGACATTTAATAGGTGTTTTATGATATAATAATTTCGAGGTTCTTGTTCTTGATAACAACCATAAAATATGATATTCCGCTTTTGGATCACAGTGCTAGATTCTCATTGTGGTAGTGAAGATGCGAGTTGTACTCACGCAGATGGATTTGGATGATGCGTTGTTGGGATATGATAAGATGCCCTTAACTTAGTCAACGTAAAGATCGGAAGACACTTCCACAAATTCATCTTCACCTTTTGAATAAATTCTTCAGCATGTTTTGAATGATAAAATGATAGTTACGTTGTGGTTAAAGTTGAAATAATTGTGCATGACTAAGAGTCTAACTAGCAAATTGCACCCGAGACAGCTTTTGTATTCTCATCGCATGACATAAGACAAATTGTTGGAAGATCACCTGGTTGTTTTTAAAGAAATCGTCACTGATTTGGAGACTTTGGAGGTAAAGTATGATGAATAAGATTCGGACTTAATTCTTTTTTGCTCATTTCCCACTTCGTTTATGCCCTTTAGAGATATGATTTTATATAGATGTGATACGCTTACCATTGAAGATGTGTGCGATACTTTATTTTCAAAGGAGAAGATGAAATATCTGGTTGGATATGAGGTTAGAGATGTAGAAAGTCTTGTTGTTCATGGCAGTCACGGAATGGGCAGGTCAAAATCTAATTTCGGTTATCAAAAATGTTTTTGTCACAAGAAGAAATGGCACGTTAGAGAGATTGCAACATATTGCAGAATCTGGCTACAAATGAGAAGGGAAAGCAATCAAAAAGTACAAGTGAAGCTGATGTCGCAAAGAACTACTTGAGTGATGGAGATATGTTGGCTATTTCTGATGGCGACTCCTACCCTAACGAGGATTAGATTCTAAATTCAGATTCTGCTTTCATTTCATATGTGTCCCAATCGGGATTTGTTTGCAATATATGAAATAGTTTCAAAAGGTGTAGTGGTTATGGGAAATAACGCATCTTGTCGAGTAGTTGGTATTGATAGAGTCAAACTTAAGTTGTTGGATGGGATAGTTAGATCACTTGATCAAATTCGACATGTTCCAGATTTGAAGAAAAATCTCATCTTGTTGAGTACTCTTGATTTAAAAAGTACAATTTCTTTGATGGAGGTAGAGCTTTGAGGGTTTGCAAACGTATCTGAGTTGGATAGGAGGGGCGGAAAAGTCTCAATCATACATCTTGTAAAGTCATGCAAAATCATTAAGAATAAGTAGCAAAGGTTTAGTACTGTGGTGGATATTCAGTATTGTTGAGTACTCTTGATTTAAAAAGTACAATTTCTTTGATGGAGGTAGAGCTTTGAGAGTTTGCAAACGTATCTGAGTTGGATAGGAGGGGCGGAAAAGTCTCAATCATACATCTTGTAAAGTCATGCAAAATCATTAAGAATAAGTAGCAAAGGTTTAGTACTGTGGTGGATATTCAGTACTGTTAGGATTTGGTTTGGGGTCCGTGTTGAAGAATACAACTCAGTTGAGTATAGACGATATGGTTAATGCCGTCTTACCACCGTTACCTATGGTGTCATCATATTCAATTGCTAGAGAGTGACCCAGTGGAGATAGGTACATGAAAGCTGATTTTGTTGTGCATGCTTTAAGTGCATTTGAAGGTGTTGAGTCTAGCAACGGGCCTTCTAAGAAAGCATTTGGTGTTGATTCTGTTTGAGGGTGAATTTCGACCATGTTTGGAAATTTCTAAATTATTTGTGGTTTTTGGTCAAATCCAAGATAATATTGCTGAGCAGTGCTTGGATTCATTTATCCTAGTTGGATATTGTGGAAGATGTGGAGTATTTTTTGTTTGTTGGAGAAGTTAGTTTGATTCTTGTTGAAGAGTTCGTTTATTCATTGCAATCAAATATTTCTCTAGGTTGAGAAATTTTGAAACTTTATTCGTTGCAGTGGAATTTGTATCAATGTAGAGATTATTGAGTTTGTAACCCAAATTAGATTGATTTTTATTGGAAAAATATTGTTTACTTTATTTCATGTATTTTTTATTTGAAAAATATTTTTTCCTTTATTTCACCCTTTTTTATACTATCTTTATGAATATTGTTATGGTTTTGATATATCCTCTATATTATTTTGCTCTTCTTTACAAGTTGATTTATTACACAAGTTAGAATAAAGAAACGCCATTGTTATAATTCTTTCTCCATTATAGTTGAGTATCAAATTAAATTCTTGCTTTTTTGTGTTCATCTATCAATATTTCATATCGTGCCGTGCAACACAAAACACTGTTGAACTTTTATTTCAAGAGTCTAAAGAATTCAACCACGTGGGCTATACCCAAAGTATTGAGATCACCCCTTCATATAATTAGAAGTGATCTATTGTCCCAATAATTAGCATAATGGTACGATAAATTTTGAGACGAATAAAGTAAAGAGTGTGTGCCGCCATGGTTAGTTTACACTATAATTTAGGATGCATTATCTTATAAATTCTTCATCCTCAAGGACTTGCAAGATTATTGAAATTCATTACAAAAGGGACATGATCAGCACAACTGAAAAGATTGATGCATTTGATGAGCCAAATGGTAAGATGATGAAATTGCTCCAGTATTCTCATCTAATAAAACTGGAGGGTTTATTTTTCCCTCGCATTGAGTAGAGCAACAAAACATAACGAAATAGATTGATGAAATATACTGGCCAATGTGATAAATCACTCTTAAGTCCTCAAATCACACGTAGACCAACTTCATGGGACATAAGCACAAAGCACAGAGCATGTTTTGCCAAAAGGAATCACATTAATTCAAAATGAAATATATAAACTTAAGAAAGCATAATGAATTGTTCTATATATACATAATGAAATGAATCAGATTCCGGTTAAATGCAAGTGCCAGATTTACATATAAGACAGATAGATAGAGCGGTTCTTCATGCAATGAAATAGACACTTGTTCTTTGTAGTATTCAAATATAGATTAGATTACAATATGATTTGGTATAGATATGCTTGTCCTCAAATACCACAAAACCTCAAATGTTAAAACCAAAAGATGCTGTAATAATATGAACATGAATAGCAATTAATGATATTTCCCAAACATGTAAGCATCAAATGGGTTACAAAAGGGCAGCAGAAATCAATGATATTTCCAGAACACATACCAATTGAACAAAGATAACCACAATTAGTAATACTGGGGATATATTGATAGATAAACAAGTAAAACTAGAGAGGAATGGGACTGAAAACTATAGAGAGAACGCCACAGGTTTGACGCCTCAAAACATCAACAATCAAGGGAGTGAACACCACATGCATGAGTATTTCCAGCCTCGACAATTTTAATTTTGGCTTGATGGAGTGCTACCAAAATTGTAAGGAAGTGAAGGAGAAACAACCTCGACCGAATCAAAGTGTCAATGCTAAATTTTTTTTCTTAAATTTCACAATTGAACAAAAATCCTTGGAACATATAGAAGAATATAATCATCTGGGAAGAGATTAAAAATTTGGGAATGAATCTATGGTGATGAGGGCAGGGAAGAGATGTAGAGAGAGAAGTGCTTTCCCTGGGAAAAACAATTAGGAATGAATTGATAGGGAAGAGAGGCAGAGACTTGACTTGATGAAAGAAAGAAAGAAAATAGGGTAGAAAAAGCATGAGCCAATATTTGGGTAAAAAATATGGAGGAAAGCAATTTGGGCCGCTTAATTTAGTGGATCTTTTAGTGAAAGCTATTATATTATGTTTAGATAAAATTCAATTTTGTTTTATAGCATTGCCAACAAGAATGATATATTCACATGTTATAAAATGTATAAAATGTTGTAGTAACAATTTTTTTGGTGGTTTATTCTACAACTCGAGAGAAAATCTCATTGTAGTCGAGTCTTCTTTTTGGATACTCCTTTGCATCTAAACTAACCTGAAACCTAATAGGTTCATCTGTGGTTGTTCTTCATTTTCCTTATAGAAAGTCTCATGGTGGAAGAGTTGTTATTGCTAGATTATATGAAACTACCATAACTTTTTTTATAGTTTCTTTATTTCTTATTCCATGCACTTTCCTATCAAGAATTGCAGTGGGAGCCTCATAAGATAAATCACTTCAAACATCCAACATTTGATGGCTTATCACATGTTTTGGGTCATGTACATATTTTCTATGCATCAAAATATGGAATGCATCATGCGTTAGCTCAAGAATAACTAACCAAGAAGAGGTGAATTGGTTTTTGAAACTTTTTCGATAACTAATCTCAAAACTATTCAATA
>CAIGRF010123517.1:4604-39614 GCA_903798235.1 Fraxinus ornus | reverse complement strand
AAACCAAGACAATAGTACCAACACAATAACCTCCATATTTTCGGGTTCTTGTTGTTATGTTCATTTTGGTCCTGAACAACTCTTGAATTTCATAAGTGTTTTAGAGAACATAAGCCTTTAAAACATTCTCATAGAAGCGGCCCCACTTCATACTTATATAGGTGATCTCCTATTAAAAGTACCCGCCATACCCTACTTACATGTCCAAGATATAAGAATCATTAAAGGCATAACTTAACTTAAAACTTTTTGTAGATAATGTCCAAGATATAAGAATCATTAAAGGCATAACTTAACTTAAAACTTTTTGTAGATAACACTTTTCTTATCATAGATTAGGTAGGAGTCAACGCCCAAGTGCTCATTGAATCTTCATAACTTAATTGTCTTATTGAATCAAGATCTTGGAATCTTCAGTCACAAGGTTTGGTTACAATTAACAATTATAGAGATCCTTACTAATAAACTTTAAGTCGATTCCCCTTGATAGGCAATATACATGATCTCTTGGCAAGCTAATTCGAGACATTTTCCTTAGATTTTACATGATCTATGGGAATAATACCATTTAAGATCAACTGCTTAATTATAATATGTCATCAATGGATATGTCGAAACATACCATTATACATACTACTTTGTGCTTTACTGATAGCCGACTGACTATCACAATGCATACTAATTGCAAGTACAGGTTTAGACGAACATAAAATATCCTCTAAAAAATTACGAAATCATTCTACTTCCTCTCCGACTTTATCTAAAACTATGAATTTAGATTTTATCATGGATCGATTTATACACGTTTGTTTAGAGGATTTCCAAAACAAAACTGCACCATCAATGGTAAAAACATAACTACTAGTGGATTTTTAGTCTTTTTTATCTGATGTCCAATTAATATCACCGTATCCTTCTAATATAGCTGGATATCTAGTATAATGTAATCTACTGTTTGAGGTATCTAGTAGATATCTAAGAACCCCTACCAGTGTCATCCAATTGTCATTATTTAAGTTACTTGTAAATCTACAAAACTTGTTCACTGCATACGTAATATCCGAACAAGTGCAATTTTTAATAAACATTAGACTGCCTATCATTCAAAAGTACTCCAATTGATATACTGGTTTGCCTTGTTGTTTAGCCAAGTGTAGACTTAAGTAGAGTCTTAATATAGTGAGATTGAGATAGAACAAGTCCTTCAGATGTCTTAAGGATTTTAATTCATACATCATCAATACCCATACTTTCATGTCAAAATGTTTTGTCAATATTTTCTTGGTAGTTGTTATGATATCACAATTACTATTCATACTTATCATGCTATCATCATATAGACATACAATTACATTTGAACTTGGTGTGAGTTTAATATAAACACACTTATCACACTCTTTAATCTTAAAATAATTTGACAACATAGTTTTATCAAATTTTGCATGCCATTGTTTTGGCACTTGCTTTACACACATTTGTTCTTCTGTCCAAAAGAAATGAACCCCTCGAGTTATTTCATATAAATTTCTTCTCCTAACTAAAGCTAACGCCCATCTGATGGATCTCCAAATTATGTAATGTTGCAACTGCATTTAATAATCTAATAGATGTTATTCTTGTCATAGATGAGTATGTATCGAAAAAATTAAGACCTTATTTTTATTGGAATCCTTTAGCTACCATTATAGCCTTATATTTATCAATCGATCCACCAGTCTTTAATCTACTTTTGAAAATACATTTACAACTTAACGGTTTGCTACTAGGTATGAGATCTACTAATTCCCAAATATAATTCTGCATAATAGAATCAATTTTACTATTAATAGCCTCTTTCCAGAATGGAGCTTCTGGACTTAACTTTGTCTAATTGAATGTACTAGGTTCATTTTCTAACAAATATGTTAAAAAAAAAATGGACCAAAAAGATTAGCTGTTTCCTTTTACTACTTCTGATTCTTCATCACTTGATGGTCATGGACGGACCTACATAGGGTCATGTGGGGTCAATTGACCCCACAAAAATTTCTGGTTTTTTTTTTTTTTTTTTTTTTTTTTTTTTTTGTAAATTATCCAAAACCTTGTCTAGTTATCCATTGTCAAGCCCAATTGCACAAGCCCATTTATTGCTCTTTCACTTGTCTAACCACAACTCCAAGTCCATTTTCTCTCCACTCCTTCACGAGGCTTTTCATATGCATTTTGACTTTGCCGGTTTGCCCTAAACCCCACACCATAGTGAGAAGAATCGACATAGTGGTCTATGGAGAGTTCGGGACTGCCATTCATATTTTTGGATTTTTTCTTGTGCAAATTTTGTGATTTTTCTTCCGTCTAGGTAAAAAATCAATAGCCTACTTGTTCGATTTTACGTGTTTTTATTAAATTCATGAATTTGAAATTGGAGAAATATTGTCGACCACAAATCCCTCATTACTTGTTAGTTGTTATCTCGTCTGAAACTGAAAGTTTGAGTGCTTTATCAATGATTCAACCTAATGTTCATAGTTATTCAAAATTATGACCTCGGGTTCTCAGACAAACTAAATTTTTTATTGTTTTCCTTTGCTGCGTAGTTTAATTTTTAGCTCATTTTATCTTCATATTTAAATTAAATTGGTTAAAATATTCAAATATTTTTAGTTTGAAAATGACAGAAGTCAAAAACAATAATTTTGTTAGCAATAATTTCTTATAAATGTTGTTTGGAAGTTGAAGATATGAAATTTTGATGTAGATTGGACAATGCGTTTTAACATCCACTTGTATTTTAGTTGACAGGTGGTTGCGGAGATAAATGTTGCTTGATCAAAAGAAAATATTATCAATTTCAAGTTTAGACATTATTCTTATTATTAATATTCGACAATATTAATAATGATGTAATTATACGACGTTTTCAGAGTATGAAAACACGTAAGTTGCGGTTGTAGTAGTGTAGTCCTGACTTATCTTCATTAATTATATGCTGTTAAAAATAAAAATCAATTTTTGACCCCACAACACCAAGCGTCTGGCTCCGTCCCTGTTGATGATTACAAATTGTAGTATCATACGTTTATTTTTGTTTTTGAGAACTTATCTCATTCCTATCCTTACAAGGAAAAATATCCTCAAAAAATATATCATTCTTAAATTCAATGATAGTATTTTCATGTACATATGTAATGTTAGGCTTATGTATGAAGAACCGATAAGCTCTACTGTTATTAGCATACCAATGAATATACAGTCAATGGTTTTAGGCCATAGTTTAACTTGTTTAGGTTTTGATACTTTTACTTTAATCAAACACCTCCACACTTTTGAATATTTATATGAAGGTTTATGACCTTTTGTAACTCATAAGGAGTTTCGTTCCTACTTTTGTGTGATAATTTATTTAAATGTTGTCAATTGAGAGACTTGCTTCCCCCTACAAACTTTAAGGTAAATTAGAACTAATCAACATAACGTTCATCATCTCTTTAAGAGTACGATTTTTACGTTCATAAATACCATTCGACTAAGGTGAATAAGGAGCTGTAATTTGATGAATAATCCCAAAGTCTTTACTTCTTAGCAATTAGATATAACAGTTTTTGTACAATTGTCTATACAAGTAAAAAAATACTTTTTACCTCCTATAGTTTGTACAAACTTTAAAAATCATATATATCACTATGAATCAGTTTTGGAGGATTCGAGTTCCTTTCAACTGAATAAAACGGTGTTTTGACAAATTTATTCTCTACCAAGTTTCGCAGCGATGATTTTGATCAAATGAAATAAAAGACAATAAATCTAAACTAACTAATTATTCTCTATCATGTCATGAATTAGAAGACTCGATCAAATAAACAGAAGATTTATTTTTATTAATATCAAAATCACAAAGTAAGACATTACATTCATTTTGAATAAACCATTAGCTAAGTACTCCTTGCCCACAAACATGCCATTTTTGGTAAGTACAAACTTGTCAGACTCAAATACTAGATTAAACCTATTTTTGCTTAACAAAACTCCAGATACCAAGTTCTTACGAATATTAGGAACATACACCACATCAATGAGGGTTACTTCTTTGCCCGATGTCATCTTTAGAACTACTTTACCTAAATTAACAACTTTTGATGTCGCTGAGTTGCCCTTGCCGTCAATTGATAGGAGTGTAAGATGAAAATATCTCCTTATGAGCACAAACGTGATGAGTAGCGCCAATGTGTACGAACCATTCTCCCGGATTGTCTACCGTATTTGACTCAAATATAACAGTTCAGACACATCGTTAGATAATTTGTCTTCCTCGGCGAAGTGTACTTTGTCTTTTTTGTTTTTTTCCCTGTCGACTGTCCATTTGCAATGTGATTAAGCTTACCACGGTTAAAGAAATCTCTTTTGAATTTCTTGGCTTTGCCCTTTTGCTTGCCATTACAGATTCCTTCATTTTCTTGTTAGTATTTTACTTTGATCAGACTTACCGCAGTTATAGCAATCTCTTTTAAATTTTTTGACCTTGCCCTTTTGCTTGCCATTGCTTGCCATTACCATAGTGCTTCATTTTCTTTCTAGTATTTGATTTTACCGAATTGACTTTAGCCTTTAATTGCAACTTTCCAGATTTCTTCAAAAAATCTGGATTATCTTCCTCAATTCTTAATTAACAATCCGATATTCAAGTCTCATTTCCTTGCATTTGTGTTTCAAGTAGTTCTTGAGATTTTTCCACATTTGTGATAATATATCTTTAATTTTAGTGACCTGAAACAACTCACCGAGCTTCACACCTTTTACATGTATCTCGTGCATGATAATTTGTAGCTCTTAAACTTGATTCAATACCATTTTAGAATCTATCATTTTGAAGTTTAGGAATTTTCTTGCAACGAATTTCTTCAATCCAACATTTTTCATATTGTACTTCTTTTCCAACGATTCCTATAGTAGTTTATCTATCTTGACCGAACTGTATACGTTGTTTAGTGTGTTGTTAAGGCAATTGAGGATGTAGTTTCTACACAAGAAGTCAGCATGACTCCATGCATCGAATGTTGCTCGTTTTTTAGTATCCATTTCCTTCTCCTCAACAGTTGAAGTATCTTTACTCAAGGACTTCGCTAAATTCAGATTTGTGAGATAAAACAATATTTTATGTTGTCATTTCTAAAAATCCACTCCTTTAATTTTTTTGATTTCTAACCTTGAGAATTGTAAGGATGTAGATGTAATATTACTTGCCATTATTTTAAAAAAATTCAAAATATATAATCCCATAGTAAGAAATTATCGTGTTAAGATTGTTGGAAAAATATCGATTTTACCTTTCAATAATTTATATTCAAAATAATCTTTTAAAGCAAATAAATAATTGGACACAATTTTGACTTACAAAATGAACAGAATAAAACAAAATGATTAATGGTCGTGGCAAGAATTCGAATCTTTCTCCTTAATACGATAATGCCCCTCACTAGTGCTAACTGTCTTCCGGCACTCGTCTTCTAAGATACAACGACCTCGACTTGTAATATTAGCACTCCAAATTACAAGACCATTGAACCTACTAATATCTCTAAAATTGGAGGATTAAAATTCAGAAAAATAGTATTCGGGATTGAAATGTACAATGTGTAATAATGTAGGAATGAAAGAGAGAAAATCAGGATTGATTTTGGAATGAATAAAATCCGGCATATAGGAGCCTATCAAAAAGTTGTGTTTTCAATAGACACAACCTATTTGGACGGTAGTTTAATAGTCAACCCCCATATTTTAAAAGACGCCACGGGTCGTGCACAGAAAAATTATGGGAAAATAAATAAATGTATTATTCAATTTGATAATAAAATAATATAATTCAAATATTATTTTATCAAATATATATATATCAACTTGGCCCAAACCCAAGGCATGTGTGCCTGTGCTAGTGCCCGTGTCCATACTGACCGGCGGCGGCATGCACATATGGGTTTTGACTCAACCTCCTAGTATATAGGTCTTCTCTCCTTCAAAAACCATTGGTGCTCGTTGGGGCCCAAACTTATGTCCCAAACTTGAGCAATATAAAGTGGTCTCTATTATTCTAATTTTCCTATGTGGTATTGACATTTTCCAAATTGTAACCAATTTTTATTCACAATTTATTTTAACTACAAGTGATCATCTTGTGGTCATAATTTCTCATTCACCCTAAACTGATTTTGAGAAAATAAATACATTACATTAGTCTACTCATGGAGTAGAATACATTTGGCCAAATAGATTTTTTGTTTAACTAATGAGACCCACTTAAATAATTGATCAAAAGTTGATCAAACCAACTAATTAAACCAATTTATCCAACATTTACTGAATGAAGCAAGCTTGGTTTTAAATCAAAAAGGTATATCTTTATTGAGTATGGTGATAAAGAGTTTGTTTATCGTGTCTGAGATGATCAAACTCAAAAACTTATCAAGAGCAAGGATGTGATATTCATTGAAAGTGTCTAGTATAAGGATAATTAATTAAGGTGAAAATGACCCTAAAGGTGGTTTGGGAAATGACCCTAAAGAGTCCTGAGGTAATCCCACTGAAGTACCTTCCCTTCACTGAGTTATAGGACTGAATTGGTGAAAATGCTAAGGATACAAGTCTTTTATAATTGCTATAAAACATGTACCCAATCTAGAAGAGTTGCCTAACATTATTGCATACTTGATAATTCCCTTAAAGGTGATACGTGTATGCATTTATATAAATCTACAAGTGACATGAATAACTAGGATACTAATATCACAACAATACATGAGTTTCTCAAAAGACAAATACATTAAACAACTTAAGAAATAGAATAACTTAACTATATAACTCCAATTATTTTTCCGCCATCGTAGAGCTCAAGAACATGTGGGTCTACTTTGATCGAATCCCTATAGATATCAGTTTTCTTGTGCGTTTGTTGAATTTTTGTATGTATTCCTCTGATTAGAGTAATTGTTAATTCTCAATGGTTATTCAAATACATGTATAGTTTATTTATAGTTCAAAACAATTCACTACAACAAAAATCGCTTTTTACGGCATATATTTACGGCGTGCAATTGACGCGTGCCGTAAAAATAGACTTTTTACGGCATGCGAAAAATGTGTGCCGTAAATGATCAATTGCATAAAATATTTACGGCATACATTTTTTGCACGCCGTAAATGATCAATTGCATAAAGTATTTACGACATACATTTTTTGCACGCCGTAAATGATCAATTACCTACACTATTTACGGCGTTCATTATATGCAAGTCGTAAATTGTTAAAAAAAATGACTTTTTACGGCGTCCAAATGAATGCCGTAAATGTAGATGTATCAGTATTTACGGCGTGCTTTTAGTGCGCGCCATGTAGTGTAAAAAAATCGATTGGCATGCATATGCACGCCGTAAATGTGGCCCAATTTATCCCTCTCCCTACTTCTAACTGATATACGCGAACAATTGGCTTCATCGACTTCGAACCTGAGGACTTGGAGACCTCGGTCCTTCCTTGGCTTCCCGCTTCCGCCGCCCTTCCAGTTCCGCCTCCGGCCAAATTACCTCGATATTCCATCCTCATGGCTCTCGGTCTCCTTCTCTCTTGTATAGGAACCCTCTCACCTGCCCTCAATAGATTGCTTCTCCATTGTGTAAGGTAGGCTTCTCCACTGTGGGTGACTCTGCCGGTTGGTTCTTCAACTCCACCACCAATATAACTTCCCCGGATTTCTCTGCTTGGGCTGCCAAAACAGACTTTCAATCTTGGCGACTTTTTAAGTAAGTTGATGCTATGCTAATTGCTGGTTTTCTAAGTTAAAGCTGACTTTTCTAGTTTCAAGATTCCTGGTTTGATCGCATTATTGGATTTTTTTTCTGGGATTTCTTGCCCTTTGATTTTCTTGGCATTTGCTTCCATTGGGTATATAGAATCGTTTGATTGCGATTAGTGATCTCTAAATTTCAAGAATTCTTCGGGACATATCGATTTTGGGTTGAAACGAACTAACTATTGTTACTTTGTTTCGATCCTAATAATAAAATCGGAAGTAAATTTGCGTAATCACCAATAAGTCAGTTTCCATGTAATTGGTGTTTCAATTTGACCGATTGCTTGGGGGATGGCGATGGATGCAACCGATCCAAAATTTATTAGGAGTGAGGCTTAGTTGTTCAATTAATCAGCAATCTCAACAAATTTGCATTATGTAATCTGTACATTCTTCCATAAAATTGTAGCTTCTCTTCAGTTCCTGTATCCATACTAGTAGTTCTTACTGATTTGACATTGAGCGTGAGATTACTTAAAATTTGGGGAAAGAATAAAGAATGCACAAAAGATGTTTGTTGCTTGGTCTAGTAAAACTCCTGCAATTGTTTCATGTTCTTTTCCTTCTCTTTACTCTCTAGCCTATGAAAATTGCTTAATAGGCTTGGAAATCACTTAAAGCATATCAAAGGAATGGCCTGCTTTAATTAATTAAGTAAATTTAGTAGACATTATCAATTTATTTCCTTTTCCAATTTTCTGGTCATTCATATTTGCCGAGTTGATTTTGGAAAGGCAAGGGAAGCAGTAAAATTTTCAAATCTATTATGTGTTCCCTTGAACAGGTAAGCATTGTATGTTATGCAGGTGGGGTAAAAATGCGTAGTAATAACATGATTTTGGTATGAAATTTAGCTTTGAACTCCAAATTCTATACGGTTGGATGACTTCCCACTGTCTATAACTGATGAGCAGCTGAATAACTACAGGGATCAGATGATATCTGAAGGATCTTATCCTTCCTGGGTTAGTGTCATCTTGTTTTCTAATTATCTTTTGAAGATTGACTTGACGAATCTCAGATAATTTGGTAGGGATATACCTTTTGAAGAAAGAACGATCCATTGTTTGCTTGAATAGTAGCATGCAGCCTATGTTGTTTACGAAGAAATTGTTAATCAGTTAGCCAAGGAACTTCATTCTGCATCATCGATTGTAGCAATTAAGATCTGATCGTGCCTTGAGTTGTCGGAAATGTGAGTCTCATGTGGAGGAGACATGGAGAAAGGGAGTGCGTGCTCCTCCCTATTATGTACTGGACGAAAGACAAAAAATATTTACATGGAAATGTGGGGCTGTGTGATCTACTGTGGATGTGAGAGGGAGCTCAAGCAAATTGGGAGTTTGAGGCAAAAACTTTGTACGGATCTTTTCAAGAATGATAAAGAAAAATAATGAAGGCAGAAAACTAGGGATTGAGTTGCCTCTGTAGTCAGATAAATATAATCTCTAATTTAACTAGATAAAGTCATCCAAGCTACATTAAGTTAGACCATTATTTCAACTAATGTTTACATTAATCCTGGCATTTGTTACTAATCTATGAATCTTTACAGATAACAGGATCTGACGAAGAAAACTACCCACTTACCCACTTACCAGGAAAGCACAACATGATATATGGCTTCATCAGCATCCAGTAAACTGCAGTGATCCTAGTGTGAGGTTTCTAGTTGCTGACTGGGAGAGATTGCCAGGAGTTGGTATTGGAGCACAAGTTGCCGCAATGTGCGGTCTTCTTGCTATTGCAATTAACGAGAGAAGGTTTCTTGTCACGGACTACTATAATAGAGCTGACCATGATGGCTGTAAAGGTAAAACCTGAGGAGTTAACGTATGTGATTGACAATTTCCAAAAGTTTTATAATACATTTTGTTTTTTTTTTTGTTTTTTTTGTGTAGGTGCTAACCTTGTATAATTAGCATCATTTACTAATAAGAATTCCTAATAAGTCGTGCCTCCATTTTCTTCTATGAACATGCTCTTCCCAGTTTTTTTGTGCTCTTCCACACTGATATGAAATTTAAAGTTGTCAATCCTAATATTAAGATAGTTCCACAGTCACTCATTAGCATGACATCAAATTACATGATTACATTGACAATATTTGAGTTTAGTCTTGAAAATCGTGGATGATTCGCCATCTAGAACAAAATCGAATTCTTACTTTGTCAAAACTAGATTTGTCTGATATAATTAACGTCTTTATCAGGCTATGCGCTACCTGATGAGGTTTAATTCTGAATATACATGTCACTTACTAAACAAAGCACAACAAGCTGCATTTGGATGGGAAGCTGCAAAAATGGTTCTCATGTCATCTTCCAGAGATTTTAGAGGTTTGTAATTCTTAATCCACTGGTGTTCACTGAAATTTTAATGGAATTTCATATTGGTCACTCTGAATTTAAGCATTTGTTATAATCAAGCTATTCCATCAATATCTGATAGCTTGAACAGCTTTTCCCTTTTCTGCAGGAATTAGAAGATAACATTGTATCTGAAATCGAAAAATTCGTGCGGTCTAATCAGAAACTGTGGATTCCTCACCCTTTGTTAAGCATGCGTGTGAGAATGGGAGATAAGTCGTGTGAAATGAAGGTGGTTGGATTCAATGAATATATGCATCTAGCTGAACGAATCAGGGAGCGCTTTCCTCATCTTAACAGCATCTGGCTATCTTCTGAAATGCAGGTTATCTCAGTCCTAAATCCTTTGAATCTTGGAATAAATGGTCTAATGTATGGCTAAGCTTAAAAAGTCCACTTATAAATAAGAACAAGTTTTAAAATAGATAACTTTTTTGATTAATGTTCTAAATAAGTACAAAATATTTTTTTCTACTTAAGAGAGAAAATATTAACCTATCAAAATATGTGTGGAAACAAAAGTTATAATTTTAATTTTTTTTAAGGTTAGTCAAATATTCTCCCTGCTGTCATCTTACAGGAGTATTCTTTAATTTCAGGATGTAATTGATAAATCAAAATTTTACCCTCATTGGAAATTCTACTACACGAACGTGACACGCCAAGTGGGGAACACCAGCATGGCAACTTATGAAGCCAATCTAGGCCGGGAAACAAGCACAAATTATCCTCTTGTTAATTTCTTGATGGCTTGTGAATCTGATTACTTCATTGGAGCATTAGGTTCCACATGGTGTTATCTGATTGACGGTATGAGGAATACTGGAGGAAAAGTTATGTCCGGTTACTTGAGTGTCAACAAGGATCGATTTTGGTAGTGCCATTGCTGATTAGAAGCTTCTAGTTACTATGGCATCGTCCAATGTGAGGTTCATGCGGTCGAGCCATGTAAAGACTGCCAACTGTTGGACTTGCTTGAAATGTGAGACGAAGAAATGGAAGTGTCACTTTTGTAAATAAGATAATTTTAGATGTAAATCCTGAATTATGAAACTCTTGTATGTTATGAAAGAGGAATTTATTTTTGCACCCCAAACAAGCTAACAAACTTTTTAAATGTAATTACATGTACTAACGTAAATAGAAGCATATTATATATATTGTTCTGAATGTTGCATATGAATATTCTTCTAATGACTGCCAATGGAAAATAAACAGGCATGAATATACCTAGATAGATCTGCTTAAAAGCACCTTTTCATGTGCTTATTTGCACAATCCACTTATTTGTCATAAACTTTTGCTTAGCTCATATTGGTGGTTTCAGCATTTGATAAAAATTTCTCATGTGCGGTGTCTGTTGTCACTTCCCGTGTGACACAAATTTTTTGCCCTTTGCCATAGGTTATCAAAGTGGTAGATTTTCCATTGTGTCTAGCCTCTTCTGCGATGAGTTTGGGTTAAATTGGGTTCCTAGCCTAATGCAGGACGATTGCCCTCCGTTCAGAGATCAGCTTTTGTCCTCGGGAAAAAAATTGGCAGACCTGTTCGAGGCATTGGGCACGCCGAATGACCAATGCAGTGCTGCCAACACTGCATCTATTTATCTGGTACACAATTTCTCTATTAAGAGGAGAATAATCCACACCGAGTGGATATGCAACAATAGCCTCACAAGTTCGAGCCTAATATTTATGTTAGGTTTGAAATCTGTAGTTACTAGTAACTTTTTCAGGCCGATGTGGCTACACGCCAGTTGACGTACTTATGGTTGTTGCTAACTTTTTTGGGCTTATGTGACTCTAAAAGGTGTAAAAATAATTATTAAAGAGAATCAATATAATAAAGCAATCGAATTAAAATTATTAAAAGCATTTTCAACTTTTAAAGTACATAGAGTTATTGGGCATAGCAATAATAGTGAGTTTATGCAGCCCCATTAGAGTGGGGCCGCATTGATAGATGTGTTGATGCAGTGGGATCAATTCCTTGTCCTTATTCGACTTTTTCGTATTAAACTACTTGTACGCATTGATTTGACACTTTTTATATATTAAAAATTTGACAGTTGATTGAAAAGGTGTTGACAAGATCAATATACCAAAATTTGCTAACTCACATGAATGTAAACCAGTGCATCAACATTTATGTACATGTAACATAATCCGACTTTTTAAGGGTAATTTGCAGGTTCATATTTTGGCATACCATTCTTACCCTCAACTACAACAAAGGAGACTCAATTAGGGATGATATTAAACCCCACATATATTAATATTTATATGGATTACGGATTAATATTAAAGATGTGCTACTCTACCAGGCCTGATAGAGGTCTGGTAGAGCAGTTGCGAGGAGAGGGGATGATTTTATGAGATGGGTCCTCATGTGAGGCAAAAGCCTCTACCAGGCCTATTGTAAATCGTATATTAGTGTAGCATGTCATGTTGTCATTTTATTTATAAATTTGAGTTGCTCGAGAAAGAATTATTTTTGAACACAATTAATCTCGTGTTTGTCAAATTCATTCTTATTAAATGGCTGACATGTACGCATTTTCATAGACGAGTGACAGTGATACTTGATTATAGCATCTTTCACTTTTTATATAAAACATTAAACTAATCTTCAACATTAAATTGGCAACGGAGAAATTTTGTCGCATGCGTCTTTTTTTACGTGTTCTATCTGAGATTTCTCAATAGCTTAAACTCGTCATGTGACTCCCATAGAAACATGTCTCACTTCTAAATTTTAGAGACGGGTCCAAGTTGATAAGTAAATTTAACGTTATAGCAGAGACTTGAGACGTTGAAAACTGATAATGTAACTATAACAAAAGGTTGTAAACCAACTTGCTCTTTTCAAAAGGTTGGAAACAAACTAGTTACCCCGATAATATATTTGAAGACCACTGAGGCAATTTTCCCTAATTCATCAGGCAGCCAAAACAGAAGGCGACCCACGCATTAAAGCAAACCTGAATATAGACATCTAACTACTAACACGAGTCGACAATAGTGTAAATTTTAAATATAAAGAAAGCAATACCTCGAAAGACACTGCATTACTAAGCAAATTTAACAGACAACCCAGAAAAAGAAATTGATGATGGCATCAAGCAGAAGAACCACTGTTATAACAACACTAATTCGTAAAGGAAACTGTACTAGAAATAAAAAAGAACATTGACTCTAAAATAAAATAATTAATTATATATTTTTTTTCAGAACTACAAAAGGGAAAAGCCCTACTAGTTGTAAACTAACGTGATCTGTAACCAATTAGCGGCCAGCCATTTGGCCTGCTCTTGCCAAGCCTCGGTAATCTACTACAAATCACTACGCATTGGAATTAACAATTCTTTAGCTTGGAAAGCATGCTATGCGCATATAACCTCAAAATTTCATTGGCAGATTGATCCCCTTTGATCATTTCTCCCCCAAAATTACTCCTCTACTGCTAGATAAAAGCATGTTACAAAGAATCGCTATGGACACCTGAAGACAATAAGAGTTGTGAGGATAGTAACAAAAGAAACCAAATAGGTAAGAAGCAATCAATTATTTAATACCTCATCTTGGTATTACAAACTGCATCTCAACGTATGTAAAGCAGTCATCATAAACGGAAAATGAGTCCTCATCAGACAGCTTTCGCTATGTCTAAGAAAAGTGTGTGAGAGATTGGTCCTTTCAGCACTTTTTTAAATAAATGGTAGTGGAGATATGCATATGATCAAATTTCTTTGTTCAGTAGAACTATAGAATAGCTCTGAGGAAAGGTATTGTGAATACCTGGTATGAGTTTTCAAAAGTGCTTATTTCATTATTCCAATAAACGTGTATAGACTAATTTTGAATCAAAGTGGTGCACAGAGGTGGTCATAGAGGACAATGCCCTCGTATTTTCAAAAATGCAACCACAACAAAAGAGGGCAGTTGATGCCATGCTCATTTCTAGGTGGGAAATGTTCTGCAGGACTTGCATTTAAGATGAAAGCTACAGGAGGTGAAGCCAGTTCAGATGTTACTTGCAAAGATCAACAATGTAAACGTTGATGTTATTGGGGATGGTAGGATATGATGGAAAGGGGAAAAGAATGAATTACTAGATACTGCTGCAGGCAGGAGTGGATGCTTGCACCTTATTGCATTATGTGGAGAAAGAGAACCAAAGTGTTATTTTAAGGCATAGAGAATAAAAAAAAATGACAAATTTTCTTTTCTTTTCAATATTGTGGAGCTCCTAATCTGTCCCACCATGTAAAGATTCTTGGATAGGATTGTGAAATTTTATTGCATTTAATTGAATTCTGGTTTAGTGGTTACATAAACATTCTTTCAGGCTCAGCATAAACCATATCCATTCTTGGTTGTCAAGAATCATGGCCATGCAAATTAATAATGAAGATCGTCTGATACTCTTTTCTTGTCTCCATTTTACCTCATCAAAATGACTGATGATTGTCCATATGGAGACCCATAAAGTCTGACTCTTGTTACTTAGGCTCAAAACACAGTAATTATCAATCATGTTAACGTCAATAATTAGGGCATAATTAGAGGGATTCTTCCTACCTTATTTAGAATTCTAAATTTGTATATATATGTAATCGCTCCTTTGTAATAATATAGAATTATTATTCTCTCTTTATTACATGGTATCAGAGCTATAGTTTTTTTTCTCTCGAACTTGTGGCTACCCGCTAGTGTTGACGGCGCCATCGTGCATTTCCGGCGCCGCTTGTGGTTGGCCAGTGGTTCTTCGTGGGCGATTGGACTGTTAGTTGGAGCCGGCGTCTTCGGTGGTAACATCTCATCTCTATCAGTTCCTCGATTTGGAATTCCGGTAGAGGCGTTCCCCGATTTGGGCTTCCAGTGGAGTTGTGAACCCTTATTGTGCAGTCTGAGGTTCGGGTCCACAATTCCGGCGTCTTCCAGGTTGCGTTTCAGTCGTGGCAGTGCATTCCGGCACCGTTTGAAGGTACTGCTCACACGGTTTAGTTCCTTGGGAATCTAGGCTGCATCTGGTGATTATAGATCACGCTTCAGTTCCTTTAGGCGTGATTTGTTTGGTGGGCTCAATTTGTTTGGGCCCAATTTGTCTCAATTTGTTTGGGCCCAATTTGTGTGTGGGCATAGCATTTTGTTCAAGTTTTGGGCTTCAATAATTTGTGCTTTACTTTGGCTCTCGTGTGAGAAATTTGTTTCGTTGGATACCCGCTGGAGTGTTAATTTGGATATTGGTTTTTAATTCAATGGCGGACGAGCAAAAGAATTTGGTTGTGACTGATGTCATTCCAGTGATGTCTAAAATCACGGAACATAAATTGGTTGGTCCGAATTATTTAGATTGGTGTAAGACAGTTCGAATTTACTTGCGGAGTATCTCTATGGCCGGCCATCTTACAGAAGATCCGCCAACGGACAATACTAGCCAGACTTGGCTTCGAGATGATGCACGTTTATTCTTACAAATTCGGAACTCCATTGACACTGAGATAATCAGTTTGATTAATCACTGTGAGTATGTTAAGGAATTGATGGAGTATTTAGAATTTATGTACTCCGGGAAAGGAAATATGTCCCATATTTATGAAGTCTGTAAGGATTTTTACCGTGCCGAACAACTAGATCTGTCCCTTCAAGCTTATTTTATGAATTTTAAGAAGACATATGAAGAACTAAATGTTTTGTTACCCTTTAGCCCAGATGTGAAGGTTCAGCAAGCTCAGCAGGAGCAAATGGCTGTGATGAGTTTTCTCGCTGGTCTTCATTCTCAGTTTGACACTACTAAATCGCAGATTCTCTCCAGTGCTAAGATTTCTTCTCTTCATGAGACCTTTACTCGAGTACTTCGCACAGATACTAGTGCTTCTGTTGCTTCTTCTGTTCAGTCTTCGAGTGCTCCTCAGTCGCAGAGGTCATACAAAAAGCGGTGGTCCAGGTAACCGGGACATTCAAAGTCCGGATGACAGGGGAGTTGTCTGTTATTACTGTCATGAGTCAGGTCATACCAAACGCACGTGCCGAAAGTTGCTCAATAAATCTCTGAAGCCGCACTCAGCTCATATTGCAGCTACTACTGCTACACCCATCTCATCTTCTAAGCAGCTCAACGATTTCTGCAGATAAATTTGCTCAATTCACTCAGTACCAAGCATTAAAGAATTCTTCTCAACCTATATCTGCCATTGCTGGGACAGGTAAACCCGATACATGTCTTCTCTCATCTTCCTCAAAATGGGTCATTGATTCTGGTGCCACAGATCATATGACAGGTAATCCTAATCTCTTCTCCACTTTTCAGTCACACATGTCTCCTTCCAATGTTACTTTAGCAGATGGGTCTACGTCTTCTGTTCTTAGTTCTGGAACTATTAATCCAACTCCATTACTTTCTTTATCTTCCGTTCTTAGTTTGCCACAATTTTCTTTTAATTTAATGTCTGTGAGCAAACTTACTCGAACCTTAAACTGTTGCGTCTTATTTTTCCCTGATTATTGTCTTTTTCAGGATCTTATGACGAAGATGATTATTGGTAAAGGACATGAATCAGACGGTCTCTATCTTCTGGATACTCCGGTGCCCAAACCCATTGCATGTTCCAATGTCTTAACTCCGTTTGAAGCACATTGTCGGTTGGGTCATCCATCTTTATCTTTGTTGAAGCAATTATACCCTCAGTTTCAGAGTTTGTCGTCTTTAGATTGTGAGTCGTGCCAGTTCGCAAAGCATCATCGATTGTCCTCAGTTCCCAGAGTCAATAAGAGAGCTAGCTTTCCTTTTGAGCTAGTTCATTCAGACGTTTGGGATCCGTGTCATGTAGTGTCCAAAACTGGTTTTCGATACTTTGTTACCTTTGTTGATGATTTCTCTCGTGTGACTTGGCTTTATTTAATGAAATGTCGTTCTGAATTATTCTCTCATTTTGGTGCCTTTTGTGCTGAAATTAAAACGCAATTTAATGTTTCTGTACAAACATTGCGAAGTGATAATGCCAAAGAATATTTTTCCAATACTTTTCAATCTTACATGCTTCAGAATGGTATTCTACACCAATCCTCGTGTGTTGACACGTCCTCCCAAAATGGTGTGGCTGAAAGGAAAAATAGACACATTCTTGAGACAGCAAGGGCACTCTTGTTTCAAATGCATGTTCCTAAACAGTTTTGGGCTGATGCAGTCACCACAGCCTGTTTTTTGATTAATCGGATGCCTTCGTCTGTTCTTCATGGTGGGACTCCTTATAGTGTCATTTTTCCTACCAAGTCATTGTTTTTTATTGAGCCTAAAATATTTGGTAGTACTTGTTTTGCTCGTGATGTTCGTCCCCAGGTCACTAAGTTGGATCCGAAATCTATAAAATGTGTCTTTCTGGGTTACTCTCGTCTCCAAAAGGGGTATCGGTGCTACTGTCCGAGTCTTAACAAGTATCTTGTGTCTGCTGATGTTACATTTCTGGAACATATCCCTTTCTTTCCCACTTCTACGTCTTTCAATGGGGGGGAGGATGATGATCTGTTAGTTTATCATGTCATTTCTCGGCCAACTGATATTACTTCTCCCCATGTTGTTCCTACTCCACCGCCGCCGCCGCCGCCCATTCACCAGGTCTATTCCAGAAGACGTCACCCTCCTGAGGCATGTTCGGCGCCCATCTCTTCTTCGACATCGGATCCAGGGTCTAGTGATCTTGCTCTGCCTATTGCTCTCCACAAAGGTAAACGTCAGTGCACTTACCCTATTTCCTCTTTTGTTTCATATGATCACTTGTCTTCTTCCTCTTGTTCTTTTCTTGCTTCTCTAAACTCTTTGACACTTCCGAAAACTGTTCTTGAAGCCTTTTCCCATCCTTGTTGGCGTGACGCTATGATAGAGGAGATGAATGCTTTAGATGCTAATGGTACTTGGGATTTAGTGAACTTACCTGCAGGTAAGAAGGCTATTGGATGTAAATGGGTGTTTGTGGTCAAGGTCAATTCTGATGGTTCCGTTGCTAGGCTTAAGGCTCGTCTTGTGGCTAAGGGTTATGCTCAGACTTATGGTGTGTATTATTCTGACACTTTCTCTCCTGTAGGCAAATTAGCGTCTGTTCGCTTATTCATTTCTATGATAGCTACTCATAAATGGCCCTTATATCAATTAGACATCAAAAATGCTTTTTTACATGGTGATCTTTCGGAGGAGGTTTATATGGAGCAACCACTAGGGTTTGTTGCTCAGGGGGAGCATGGTAAAGTGTGTTATCTTCGAAAGTCATTATATGGTTTGAAACAGAGTCCACGTGTTTGGTTTGGAAAATTTAGTCAGGCAGTGGAAAAATTCGGATTGCAAAAGAGCAAGTCTGATCACTCAGTCTTTTATAACCAATCTGCATCCGGTGTTATTCTCCTTGTCATGTACGTAGATGATATTGTTATTACTGGCAGTAATACTTTGGGGATTTCATCTCTAAAGTCATTTCTTCATACCCAATTTCATACGAAAGACTTAGGGTTGCTGCAGTATTTTTTGGGAATTGAGGTGACACGAAGCAAGAAAGGCATCTTCTTATCTCAGAGAAAATATGTGCTTGACCTATTAACTGAGACATGAAAGTTTGGGAGCTAAGCCAAGCAGTGCTCCAATGTTTCCTAATTTGCAACTTACCAAAGATGGTGACTTGTTTGAAGATCCTGAGAAGTATAGAAGACTAGTTGGGAAATTAAACTATCTTACGGTAACTCGTCCTGATATTGCGTATTCTGTCAGTATTGTAAGTCAATACATGTCTTCCCCAACAGTGCACCATTGGGTAGCTTTAGAATAGATCCTACATTATTTAAAGGGAGCTTCTGGACGTGGAATATTGTACAAAAATTATGAGCATACTCACATCGAATGTTTCTCAGATGCAGATTGGGCAGGTTCCAAGATTGACCGAAGATCCACTACTGGCTACTGTGTTTTTGTTGGAGGGAATTTGATTTCATGGAAAAGTAAGAAACAAAATGTTGTGTCCCGATCAAGTGCGGAATCAGAATATAGAGCTATGGCACAATTTGTATGTGAGATCATGCGGATATATCAACTCTTAATTGAAGTTGGTCTTAAGACTTCAACACCAGCAAAGTTGTGGTGTGACAATCAAGCTGCTCTTCATATTGCGTCTAATCCTGTATTTCATGAACGCACTAAACATATTGAGATTGACTGTCATTTCATTCGTGAAAAATACAGCAAAATTTGATCTCTATAGGATATGTGAAAACTGGAGAACAGCTAGGATATATTTTCACAAAGGCTCTAAATGGGACTCGGGTTGATTATATTTGTAACAAGTTGGGCATGATTAATATCTATGCTCCAACTTGAGGGGGAGTGTTAACGTCAATAATTAGGGCATAATTAGAGGGATTCTTCCTACCTTATTTAGAATTCTAAATTTGTATATATATGTAATCGCTCCTTTGTAATAATATAGAATTATTATTCTCTTTATTACAAATCAAAATAAAGGGGTGGTGATGCACTAAATCCAGATGAAATCTTGATCATCAGCATGAAAATTAATAGACTGAAAAAGAATTCTATCCCGGGGTCAACAAGTATCTCACCATAAAGAACTCAAAAGGGAGCCTCAAGAGATTCGTCCCAGACATCTGCACTTCCATTTGAGGCATCTTCTGCATCTTCCTCCATTGATAGCCTAATATATTCTCTGTGCGCAAAGCGATCCCACTCAGTCAAATTTGGGTTCTCGCGTTCCTGTTCAGGAATTAAAAGTAAGGGGAAATAAATCATGCCAACCCTGCTAAGCATATTGAAAATCGCAGTCATCAAGCATGCACTAAAAATAATGAAGCTGCAAGCATTACCTGGCGAATTAGAAATGGATCGCGAGTTTCAAAAGCCATGAACTTATTGAGGTTAAAAAGGATATTGAAAACACTGCCAGAGAGCTTGCTGCTCTTTAAGTCGCGCAACATAAAATAGCTATCGTCCTGAGTATGAAATAATTTGTCACGAGAAGTTATAAAAAGTATAAGCCAATTAGAATTAAAGTACAGCGTGTGTCATCAAGGATGCATCAACTCAAAAATATATATGATATGAGCATGTTTGGGAAGTGTATACAAACAATAGTGTTTATAAATAGATAAAAATGAGTGGTGGAGAAGTGTTTACAAACAAAAGTTATGCGTTCTATGAAATGTGTAAATAAAAAGTCGTCTAACTTTTGTAAGCACTTGCCAAACATAAGTATAAACTGACATTTGACATCAAATAGGAAGTGTCTACGAGAGCAACTTGTTCAGCCACAATGTTCACAAGATGCCAATACGAATTCAGTTTTCAGAACCAGCACTCTTCAGAATTTTTGTATTAAGTTCTACCTAGGATGTCATAAAACTCACAAAGTTTCGGCTGATTACAACCCTATCATGGTCTACTGCTCAGTTAGTAAGTTTCTTCTAAGCTTAATTTTTCTTTTTGATAAGAAGTGGAACCTTATGAATCAAAGGACTGTATTTCCTATTCATGGAGTAGGACAAGGTATCCTCTATACACAAAATTAAAAATTAAGAAAAGATTACTTCTTTCCAATTAAAAACTAGCAAAAAGGACACCCTCCCGTGGACAGAGGCCCATAACATGACTAGGAATTTTGGCTTTTCCTATAACTCAAAAAAAAACTTCCAATTTTCCTTCAATAATCTCTACCATTTCTTTCAGTCATATTACCCAAAGAATGGATGAGACTACTGATTTCCACAATAAAACCACTACTACAAACTGAAACAAATTGGCTTTTGCATCTTATGGTACACATCCAAGCTAAACCTGCTTCCTGTAACAATCTACACCATAGTATCCTTGCTACTTTACAATGTAAAACGCATGATCAAAATATTCCAAATCATTTCATCAGATTATACACTATGAACCAATGAACGAAATCACAAGTATAGATCTTCCTATGAAAAACCAACCTAAAAACTTTAGAATGTAAAACAGAAAGTCATTGTATTCAGAATCCTTTCTTCAAATTACACACTATGAACCTTTGAACTAAATAACATGTATTGATCTTCCCTTGCAAGCCATCTAATCAATCATTATAATAGTGCAAAGGTTATATGATTTCCAAATGCACTTAAAGATTAAAAGATTGGGTAACAAGGCAAAACAACCAAAGCTTAGACATAAGACTTACAGGAAAATAATCCACTATTTCACCTAAACGGTGAGGTTAAAGGAAAAATTCAAGGATAGCTAACCTAGAAATTTTCTGTTCCGTAAAGTTTCTAGGAAGTTAGAATTCTCAACTCATGCCTCCATTTGGAAGAAAACCAGCATACACAATAGGAATATACAGATTATATACTTAAAAGAACACTACCATCCCAAACATCTTCCGAAACCAAAATATTTCACACCATAACGACCTCTTGTGTCGTGAACCAGATAAATGATTATATAAACTTCCAGGAGTTTATAAACAAGCCTTTGAACATTGTTCTGTAATCCCATCTTGGGCCAGACCATCTTCTAAGCATGACTCTTGAACAATTAAAAGGGCTCTGGCCCATGCAGTCACATGCTTTAAACACTAAGCTAGAACTTCATAATAATTTAGCAAAATAATGATACTATCAGAAAAGCATAACAAGCAATTGCTGTAGAAGAATTTAATTCGAAAAAAAAAAATTAAAAGAAAAGTTATATTGCTCCACGGAACTGCTAGTCAAGACACCTAACAAAAAGAATAAAGCAAGATAAACAAAGATGAAATGATTTAAGAAACAAAGTCCATCGGAAATGCACCTCTGGACTAATCATGTCAACCATCTGGCACAAAATATCCTCAAAAAGCACAGGCTCCTGGGCCATGCATTCCATTCTATGCAACTGCTCTTCATAAAAGAATTGCATTTCATTCCTCGTAATAACTCCATTTCCATCCAAATCTATGCACTTGAACCTGACAAAGATAATTAGTTTTACATTCATATAGAACAAAATAGAAGATGCTGATCAAAATAAGCTAAACGGCTGGGAAGGATTCATCAATTAGTCTCGTTTGGATACAAATTTATAAATAGTTTATAAATTCAATTAAAATTAAACATGAATTTCAACTACAAATTCATAACTACTACCCATTATTATCCAAACATTTCATGGGACCCACTACTATTCCTCTTTATAAACCATTTATAAATTTTCCAAACGGAGGCTTAATCTATTGTTCCTAATTCTTACAATTAATCTTTTTTCTTCCTCTTTGCATGTACATAGTAATCAATCCAAATTTTTAAAATTCCCTGACCATATTTTCAGGAACCAGAGTTTCAGACATTTAGTTCGTTCATAATTTTATCAGTTTCTACAGGGTACTCAAACTGAGGGCAAGTAAAACCATATTATTTTTCCTTGGGTTATCTGTAACTCTTAAACTAGCCCCTTTCGGACAATGACTCCGTAGAACCACACCCTTTCAACCCCAAAAAATCAAGTTGTCCCAGCCATAAAAGATCTTTGCCAGAAGTTACAATCCAGAAGCAGACCATTTCCATTCACCCAAAGATCAAAACTGTTAAAAATAAATTCTCAAAACTCACATTTTCTCCTGTCGTTCAAAATAAATTCAAACTTAGCTGTCATCTATAATGAGCCTAAGGTTAAAATACCTCAGAATAGGAAAAATTCGAAAGTGCAAAAACCAAATTTGCATGGATACTGGTGACATCATTTTATTTTGGTAAATAAAGGGTACAAATAGAAAAAAGGCTTAGCTTGATGTACTTATAATTAACAGAGTGCACATACCAATACTCAAGACTAGGCTCAGATGATTTATCCTCCTCTGACAATATGAAGTAAACAAAATCTTCATATCCCATCTTTCCTTCAACCTTACTGGTGAACTTTCTGGGGACCTTAGACAATTTAAAATTTAATTACTTAAAGAAATCGAAGAAGCGTCGATTAACAAATAAATTAGTCATCAAAGCAATGTGGCTTTAATAGAAATAATAACACACATAAGAACCTGAGAAAATATTCTGTCAACAATCCTGTAGGTAAGTGCATGGTTACCATATCTGATGAGGTTTTCTTTATCGATCAGAAAATCATGATCCGTATCCAGCTCCCAGAATTTGCAATATATTACGTAAAAATGTTCATAAGAGAAGTACCTGTAGCAAACGGGAAAATGGGAAGGAATAATAATGAGGATGAATAGGAGATCACATAAGATAAAGTAATGATGCACAAGTTATATAAAAGAAGTTAACATATAGTATTTTTTTTCCACAACAGTTGCTTGGTAAATCAAAACCTCGAAGAAGTTATTAATGTTACTCTCACAAATACTGATCTCCCTTAGGTGAGAAATTACTTTCCATGAACTTGTTGAAAACAATATTTAAATATCAATATTTTTAAATGATATAAATGTGTCCTTATCTAACATATTAAGCTTTTGGATCAAGTGATTCATCAGGACTCTACAAGCAAACACTCCATTTCTGTTAGACCATCTCGTGAAGAGTCTCACAGTACAGCTCAGTTCAGATGTCTCCTATATAACTAATGCAGTCAAAACTTAATCCAATTATGCTATTAAGAAAAAGGTCCCACCCAAACCCAAAAAAAAAAAAAAAAAATGAAGGTTTCCTATATTTACCTCAATACTTTGTTGATATCTTCTTCTTCATCTGCATGTTGCATTGCAGCAACTAAGTTTGAGTGTTTCAGCTCTCTGAGGGTAAGACAACCATTACCCGATCTATTCACGTAGTAAAATATTCGATGTATTACAGTTTCAGCTGGCATTGCAATAAATTGAAATGTTAAAATTCAACCAAGCAATGTAGTTTCTCTTACTTACAAAAAAATTGGCAAGACAAATGGAAAAAGTAGGCCACATAAAGTTAGCAAAATATTAAATATTTTTTAACCATATCAAGCCATGTTATTTTTTAATGTCCTCCTTCAAATTCTAATAAATATTCTAGTGAGATTGTATCACTATGGTGAATGGAACCCATAGCCATGAGAACATTTTATCCTGACTAACCTATCACAGAGTTTTGATTTTGATTCACATAATCCAAAAATATAAAATCTCCATCGAAAGAAGATTACCAAGATAAAAGGATAAAAGAAAGTGCAAGTAACTTTATGATTTGAAATTATTGTTCCAAAGTTAAGAGTAGGCAAGAATGAATAGAGGTGTACATATTTTTGTTACAGAGCACCAAATGTTTGATACACTTTCCTCTATTAGTCTTGTATTTGAAAATAATATCGCGCTTTTCTAATTCCACTACATATATTTTATGAAAAGAACTTTTTTTGGTCATAATAGCTATATCAAAAGAACTTCCTAAACTATTTTAGAAACAAAAGGACTTGTGCAATGGATATGTCAAATGAAGGATTACAACCCTGGCTGGAGGAAGAGAACTATGAGAGTACAGAAATCTAGGAGAGTCATATCCATCATCTCCCCCTCTATTAACTCTTGGTAATGATTCCTACTTATGATCTATACTTTATTGAAAGATAATGTCACTACATCAAATTATTTCATAGGTTAAATCTCAGCTGGGGGCATAATCATGTATCTACTCCACATGGCATATAACTGCATGAGGAATTTGCATGACTGAAAAGGAATTTCAAAGAAAAGATGAAAAGCTGCCTCATATTCAGGTGCCTCTGTAACTTCTTTACTCGCTGTGGCAAAATAATTGTCAGCATAAAGAACGATATATAAATGTGGGAGGATCAGGGTCCTCTACATTATATAAAAGATAAGGAAGCAAGAAAAAAAACTACTGCAGGTACAAGTTCCATGTAGTTCATGAATAAAAACAGCCAACCAGATGTAATAGGAGGAGCAAGCACAGCATTTCAAATTTACATTCCGTAACTAGGTAAACTAGTTTTTAAATTTTACACTAACAACTAGGTATTATAATCTACTCATTGTTAATCAGGAAACAAAATGATCTCTCAGAAAACAATAAACCAATTCAAGTGCATATTAGCAATGGCTCTAACAGTGTTCCAATGTTTAGAAAAATGTCATGAGCGACTATGATACACAAATGACATAATTTTAAAATGTGGTAGTGGCAGCAGCAGCTTTGTATTTATGCAATGTAGTAATAGTAACTATAATATCACACTTATATTAACAGGCAAACAAATCCAAACATTCAAAATCATATAAACCAAAATTGATCGAGCTAGCTAGCAAGTGAAGTATAACATACCATATCTTTCTTGGAATTCAGGTGTGCTGTGTAAGAATTCCAAACCTGGATGAGTTTCCAAAAGTTCTCGAAGCACAGGTTTGAAGTCATCCTATTGTCAAGGTGATCAGAATTGCAAATGTAAGAAAGAAAAGTAAACAATGACTTGACTAGAGTTTCTATCAGAAAAAATAACTGTCGGTAGTCATATGACCTGAGTCAAGTATTTGAAATCTGGCTGCTTCAAGAGCATGTATATCTGGGTTGCTATATCTTTGGTCAACATATTGCCATTGATCCAATAATCAACAAATGCCTCCCTGTATGCACATTGATAGTTCGTATTAGTGTTGATGATCTAAGAAACTTCTGAGTTGTTTCTACTTTCTAGTAATAGATTTTAATTCATTTTCATTCTATTACATAATACAAAATTTGAGCCCTTGTTTGGTCCTCATTATTTCTAAAATACATTTTTTTCTCTTATTTTCAACTTCATATTCTAAAATAAAATAATATTACATGTAAACCCAAAACTTTTCATTCTCCATCAAAATACTATTTTAAAATACATTTTCATCCAAAACATAAAAAATGGGACTCAAATAGGCACGGAGAATTTATTAATTCTATTTTATTATTTTATTTATATTTATGTGCAAATAAGACTTTTAATTTGTTCATTTGTCTTATTATGAATTTTTAAGAATGGCTTATTATGAGCATATTTTTGTATTTTTATATTCTTTTGAATTATTCTATTCGACTATCTTGGGCACATGCCTCAAAGCACCCCAAGTCTTATGTCTCACCTCACAGAGGTAAAACGTTAGTATTTGATTAAACCTTGAAAGACACTATGCAAAGTTATACCGTAAATGTAACAAGGAAAATGACTATCATATATCAATCTTATATCACAAAGAGAGGACTATGATTCTAGCCTTACAAAATCAAATATGATCCTAACATAATCTTAGAAAATCTGTCAATTATCTAAAGGTTAGCTGCTGAGGAAAAAAGTAGCATGTTAACCTAGGTCCCACATCATCTAATGAACTAAATCTAAAGATTCATGACCTTTCCGACTCATTCTCATTGATTTCGTAAATAAGATAAGGAAGAGTCGGTAACATATTTAGTGGAAGTTTTCGTATCTTCTACTTAGAGCAAGATATTGAAGCTCCTAAGTAGCTTTAAAATCATATATTTCAACCTTTAAACTACAGGAATACTGTTTTGAGTCCTTGTTACCTTTTAGGTGAGAATGATTCATGTTGTTTCCACATTACCTTACCTAGGTTCCGTTAAAATCTCAGTCTTCAAATTTTTCAGTTATGTTGTGTAAAATATTTCTTTTCACCCACAATTTCCAATATTCTGAACTCGTAACACATAATAAAAGAACTAAATACAGATCAAATTCGGATAAGAAGTCATATAGAAGGACATTACTATCATTGAATAGACAAGCAGTCCCCAAAATTTCCTCATCTTTGAGGCCAAGCTCCAATTGAACACATAATGAGGAATCAAATAAAGAAAAGAAAGGCAGGAAAAAAAACACGAGCATTTAGATGGCTAATCTATAATATATTAAATATCATATCAAGTGAGAATCATTTTTTAGACGATTCTAGCCCCTATTATAATTCAATTATTTCAATGATACCTTATTTTTCGTTTTTTAATATGTATTTAATTTATTTAACAATTTAATTACCATGTACATTTGACAAATTCAAGAATGCATTTCATTATTCACGTCCATATATGTTAATCAACATCCAATTTTACTTACTTGAAATAAAATATCATATCAAGTGAGAACTAATTTTTGAATAATTTTAGTCCTACAATAATTTAATTGTTTCAATAATACCTTACTATTCGTTTTTCAATACATATTTAATTTATTTAATCATTTAGTTACCATCAATATACATGTACATTTGAAGGATTCATTTCACCTATTCGCTTTCATTAATGTATGAATTCCCAGTTATTAATTCTCAATTAATTAATATTAACATTAAGATACAAATTCATTTAGCCCATGTTTGAGCCATTTATTTTTCACATTCTCATCCTTCTACTCATTTTCAACCACACATTCTTCAATAAAATAATATTTTTCAACACATCAATAACTTTTCCTTCTTTTTCAACCACATTCTCCATCACATCAACAGTAAAAATGCATTCTTACTCTCAGAATGTGCACCAAACCTGGGCTTAATTAATATTCATCTTCATTTATACATTTTAGTATTATTAATTCTAATTATAAGTTAATTAAAATTTGACTGCATTTCATTATTCACGTCCATGTATGCTAATTAATATCTAATTTTACTTAATTGAAAATTAAATAAGTGATTTAACATTCATTGTCACGTATATATTTCCTAGTATTAATTCTAAAATCATGCTACAATAACATTTTAGATAACATGCAAGATGACATAAACGCCACGTGACGGAATTTCATGGGCTGTTTAAAAACCAGTCAACACTGTATCCAATCATTTTTTGCCCCAAATTTCACCCGTCAACCAAGGTGTTAAATTCCTCTGGCAAAACATCATAATTCTTAATTCTAAAGTAATTAACATTCACGCATATTCAACTATTACTTTTACAGCACTTATAAAGCATTTCATAATAACATGCAACACACGTTCAACGTTGACTAGTTCCTCATAAAAGACTTGCTTATGAATTATTCTATTAGATAATTTCACGTGAAGATAGCTGGTTCTTTCGAGAGTCCCATTCTCAACCCCAACCCCATTCACCCACCGACCCCTCGATTTCATTTCTCCTCGTCCTTGTTTAGAAGGACAATTTTTTCTAAACTACTTTAAATGTAGGCAAAAACTAAACAACAAAAGTTTACAACTCATGCAACGCTGAGATATATGGCTGCACTTTCAGCAACATCCATCACCAAGTAACAAGCTGCACTCCAAGTCATTCATATACTCTTTATCATGCCTAAAATCCTACCACAATATATTTACATTTTTCCAAAGATTACAGAATGCAAATTTGATTCCTCAAAAGATAACAGGGTTTCATACTATGGGAGAAAGAGCATCTACCATGTATCATACCAGAGAATCAAAGTTTGCACAATGTAATGAAAAGACGAGCAAATTCCAAGTACACCCAGAAAAACAAACTCAAGCTTAAACAAGATCAACTTGCCACAATTGTACAATAATAGTAGCATTCACAAATTTTTAGAGGACAGGTTGAGCACAGAATACTATTACATAAATTATGCAAGTATCACCTCCATCAAGAATCAATAGATACTTTCCGTGATGACAATAAAATTAGTAATGTAGAATCATAGAGAACAATCAGAACATTATACTGACCGGGATGACAATAAATTATGCAAGTATCACCTCCATCAAGAATCAATAGATACTTTCCGTGATGACAATAAAAATAATAATGTAGAATCATAGAGAAAACATTATACTGACCGGGACGTTTCAGGCATAAAATTTAACGAGTAAGAACTTTGTGCACCCGTAATTTCCTAATTTATGGTAGATGAAAACTTAGACAAGGGGCTAATTCTTAAAAAACTTTGTCATGTGCAACTACATCTTTTCTTTTGGGGGGGTATTTACTTGGTACAGCACATCTATTTTCATTTGTACATCTGCATGTAAGGAAAGAACGCAAAATCTAAAAATTAAAATGGCGTGAAGCTTGATTAAGCAAGGGACAAAGTATATTAATAAGAATTAATACAAGGTTTACCTGGTCACAATGCCGGTGCAATTGACGTCAATCTTTCTAAAAAGTGCAGTGGAGAAGAATGATGGGAGCTTGCAGATTTCCTTGGTAACCGGTTTAAATTCTGGCATCCCATGAAAATACAAGTAGCATGAAACAGCCTACTAATTCTCAAATAACTTATTTATATTGTTCTAAGTCTCATACTGATGAACCGATAATATAATAAAGAAATTTATTTATAGGGTTGGTGCAACTGTAATACAATGAGCAACTAAACCTTCAAGTATTGAATTAAGTTGAAACTCTCACCATGCATCTGAAGCCCATCTGCATGACCATAAAAAAACTGATTGATTCTGAACAAGCACCGCTCTTTCAATTCATTTGGCGGTGGACGACCATTTTGAAAAAAGAACTGTGTTCTCCATCAGTATAAGCAATTATTGATCTTAGAACCAAATTTAAACAAAAGCAGAACTCAAAAAGTGAAAAATCAAGAGCAAAATTGCCACTATACTTTCAAAAGATCACAATTCGAACCTGAGGAATAAGCTCTTTCACTGGTTCATTCACTAATTTCAGTGGAGAGCTAAAAGCAGATGGCCCTACCCTCTGCTTCATGAACCGAGGGGAACCAGACGAACTCCTTGGCGAAAGTGGCGGTGTACTGCCGGCGGGAAACATAGAAGGTAGAGAATTGCTTGTGACGGCATGTGTACTAGACGATGTCCCAGAGACATTCAAGGGACCACCGCTCTTCACATTATTCAGCAATGATTTTACCTATAATTTGCAGATAGTTGTAAATTAGGTCTTTTGTGTATTTCAGCTAAAATGAGAAAAAAATCACATAATCTGGAAAAACTTGGAAGAAACAAACAGTAAACTGGCCTCTCCTTTCAAATAGTGAAGGTCAAAGTACAATCTTACATTAGTTTATAACCTATATTAATTTCTAATACAATTTCACTGACTATGAGTAACAGTGCAAATGCAATAAAATGGAAGATAGGTTGATTTCCTACTTATTGGACCAAATATAAGTGGAGTTGAATATCACAAGCTGGGGTTAATAATTTCAAATAATATAGGTGGAAGACTTTAAAGGTGCCACCTGCATCGATCCAGCAACTGTATAATCAATAGATCTATATTACTAGATGAAAAGGTAGAATCATAAATCCAATTCAAGCATTGGCACATTGTGAATTTTATTTTTTTTGATAACCGTGGATGTCCGGCACTGGCACATTATGAATTAAACCTGCAAATAAAGAGAAACAAGTGCAGAATGAATCCACTCAAAGATAGATGTTACAAGAATATCATTTCTCTCCATGTTGTTTGTAACTTCCCTTGTACTCAGCGTTCCACCTAACTGGCATTTCATACAACGTTTTAATCAAAGTACTTCCCCAAACATTAACCTAATACAGCAGATATTTGACAAAAAAAGGTGCCATGTAAAGGAAAGCACAAAAATGAATGTCAAATATGTAGTAAGCAGCTGATATGTACTAATTTTACACAGTCAGCGGACGACTGTAATATAAAATAACTAAATAAAACAAAAAACAACGTTACCAAAGAATTGGTTTCAGGAAGCGAAAGCCACTGATCAAAAAGTTTCTCAGCGATAGAAGGATTGGCTTTGATTGCCAAAGAAGACACCTCCTGAAGCTGCAACAGTTCCGCATCGAGACTCGCTACATCCCCATTAAAATCCATGTCCATAACTTCCCTCAACTCCTTAAATTATAACAATAACTCAAAATCTTGAGATCTCTAAACGATTCTTGAATCATCAAACACAAAATAATGCCCACGACTTCGAATTTCGAAGATCTTCACAGATTCCGAACAGAAGAAGCACAAAAAATTCGAGATGTGTGCTAATAAATAATTTATATAAGCATGAAAACCCTAGAATTCGAATGAATCTAAGGTCGGAAAGAAGAGATAACTAAATAGATCAGAAACCTTTGGAAGAAGAGCGAGCGTCTCCTCTGTGTGTGAGAGAGGGAGGAAGGAAAGTGTGAAACGAAACGATAACGACGGATTGTGATTATACTGGGATGGTCTGCCTGAAACTCTGTCGGGACGATTGTGAATCTGTTGTATTTTGACACTTGACTCGAACGTGACACCAATACAAGCGAAGGATCTTGAATGTGGATTGTGGTGTGTATCACTAGCAAGTTATTTCCGTTTAAAAATAAATATGTATTTTTCTCTTTGTTATATTCGTTCATACACTTACTCCAACGTGACATTGATACAATTGAAGGATCTTGCATGTGGTATTGCTAGCAAGTTTTCTCCATTTTTAAAAGAAATGTAGTTTTTTCTTTCTTATTTTCAATCGTATATTTTTCAATAAAATAATATTATACGTAAATTAAAAACGTTACATTATTTTTTAACTACGTGTTCTCCAAAAAAATACTTCAAAAGACATTTTCCTTGAAAATCTATTTTTAATAGAGCCCAAACAGGAGTTATGTGTCTATTATAAAGTAATTAGGGTGTGTTTGATACACATTATTGAAAAATAATGTATTTATGATGTGATGTAATGGAAAATATGTGGTTAAAGAATAAGAAAAAGTTTTAAATTTGGGTGTAATTATAATTTATTGAAAAATGTGTGGTGAAAAATGAGATGTGAATCAAACAGGGACTAGGTGTTGACAACGAGTTGTTTATCACAAAATAAATTGGTGGTAAAGAATGGCGAGTCTTTTAAATATATGGATAAAATGTGATTTGATTGAAAGTGTTTTTCAGTTATCATAAGTATGGATATTTAAAAATAAGGATATCTAGCATCATTAATACGTGACACTAGTTTAGGTGGGATGTACGTTGACATATCTAATTGACAAAATTCTATTTTTAAAGCAAAAAAGTAATATTATATTTTTCTTAAAAAATCAAAATCATTTAGCCCTTGATTAGTTTGGCTAAAATTTTTAATTAAAATATATTTTTAAGCCAACGATTTATTTTAATCGTATATTTTATAGGATCTACAATTTTTCAACAATACATCCTATCAATTTTATCAAAATCTACAAAAGAAAAAATTTGATTTTACCTAAAACGAGTAGGGACATTGCTTCACAATGCCTCTAAAACAATATTCGGCTCATTAACATGTGCACCGCTCGTCCCATCATTTGCAAAATTAAAAATTCATTAGTGTAAGTTGAGTATAAAAGGTTAATCTCTCTCTCTCACACACATAGAGAGACACGTGTATATATATGCAAGGCGTATACAATAATTAAGTGGTGCATACTTTTACCTGATTCAGAGATAAAAAGGAGTGTCCTATAACCATATTCATTTTACATGAATGGAATGTAAAAATATATGGCATGACCTAAGGTGAAAAAAATTACCATGGACGTGTGAAATAATGCAATGGGAGTACACGATGAACTCTTTTTTTTTTTTTTATACCTAGAGCGTTGAATACAAGAACTAGTAAAATTGGAGACCTTAGGAGTGTATGATGGCAAGTGTTGAAATTAAGTTATGAATTGTTAGAAGCTTACCATTTCATTAACATGAAAATTATGAGGTGTATGTATTGGTTTTCTACACCCTTGGGCCAATAAAGTGAAATAAACTTAGAGCATGTTTGGTAGAGATTAAAATCGGATTAAAATTGAAAAGTTAGTCGTTATTGTTGACTTATTAGATGGGTGGGACCCATAACGATCATATTTTCAATTTTAATTGAATTTTAATTGTTACCAAACAGACTCTTAGAAAATTATCATCAGATTAATATAGAATTAGAGACTATCAAAATTGTATATTTCCTCCAACATAAGATATATTTTTTCGAAAATTCATGAATATTTAATTTATTTTCAAGATAACTCAAAGTATATTTGCATGAAATCCCGACAATTAGTGAAAAGGTAAAATGCAGTCTGTCTGGTATGTCCCATCAAATAATTCATTTTCATCATCAACACAAGATACTTTACAATATAGCAACTCGTTTTGAAATTCTTTCGATCATCAGCAAACGAAGGCATAATTTTCCAGTCAACTCGTTTTGAAATTCTTTCAATTTTGAATGGGTATATACTATATACATTTTTGAAATTGCTTCTCTACTTCGATATTATAAGTTATTTTTAGTTTTTGGTTTTACAATATATAAGGGTGTGTTTGAAGTGATCAATTTATAAGGGTGTGTTTGATAGTCCAATATTTTCCATGGAAAATGGAAAATAGAAAATATTTTCCAACTTTGCATTTTGCCTTGTTTGATGCAAAAAAAAATTCATGGAATTACTTTTCTTGATTTGCTTCACACATGTGCAATTTCCTTGAATTAGTGAAAACAAATTCTCCAGCAAACTTTTTTTTTCTTTTTTTCTTTTTAATTTTTTTTTTTTTTTTGGTAATTGAAAGAAATTCTATCCGCAATTGTTCCCTTTAATTGACAATTTTTATGAAAAACAAAGTCAAACGAATATCAAAAGATCCAAAATTTATACATTTTTCAGGTGAAAAATTATACTAATCAAACACAATTAATTACAATTCACCATAAAACAATTTACAAGCAATTCAATTCCCTAAAATTCATTTTATTTCCACCTATTTTCCACATTTGCAATCAAACGAACCTTAATTGAAATACCGAAAATACGAGATGATTGAATCATTCTTCTACGTTGAATTAGTTACTCGTGATATGGGCTTGTGGATATTTTCTTCAGGGTGCATTTGATTGAGAGAAAGAAATTTGTATGAAAATATAATAAATTCTAGACGATTCAACTCTCTATAACTTATTTTTATGAAAATTATTAACTAAACGTATTTAATTGATTTAGTTTTCAATCTTATAAAATATAATACTTTTTCATTTTTTTTATTGGTAGGTAGACGAGAGATATGTTATAGATGCTAGAGAATGAGAGAGTGATTTACCTGAAAAATAAAAACAATCAATCTCTAAATAAAATGCTTTTCTTGTTTTTTAGAAAGATATGGTCACGTAACCAAAAGTTAAAAACAAAAAAAAATGTATGAAAAAAATTGTCAATCAAACATTTCAAAAAATATGAATTTGAGTGGAAAACAAAAACATACTCTCCCAAAGAACATGTTTTCCTTAAAAACGAGGAAAACTAGACATACTTTCAAAAATTGAAAAATATTTTCAATGAAAAAAATAGCAATCAAATATTAAAAAATAGGAATTTGGATTGAAAATTGATATTTTTCATGAAAAATAAATACAATCAAACGTGCATTTAGAGTTTACGACGTTGTATCGCACGGTCATTTTTCAGATTTACCATTACTGTAATATTTTGATTACATGGTTGGTAATCTGGGAGTTCATTAGCTAATTATAACCAATTTCGCTCAATTGTCAAAAGATAATTAATTAAGAGTATCAATTAATTAATTGATAATTACCTAGATTTTATATTTTCAACTTTAAGACCCGGATTGAGTCATGTTATCTAAAAAATAATTATTTTTCTCGAGATTATTTTAAATTACACATCTATATCTATAATGTTTGGTGCACATTAAAATGAGAGAATGCATTTTTTTGAAGTGATGTGATGAGAAATATGTGGTTGAAAAAGAAGGAAAAGTTATTGATGTGATGAAAAATATTATTTTATTGAAGAATGTGTAGTTGAAAATGAGTAGAAGAATGAGAATGAAAAAAATAATGTGGGGCAAACAGGGGCATATCTATAATCTATTTAAATATCACATGGAGGGGAAATCATTTTTTGGACGCTTCTATCCCTCCAT
>CAIGRF010123506.1:0-27336 GCA_903798235.1 Fraxinus ornus | reverse complement strand
AAAGGTAATCATAATTTTATTAATCAAAAAGCATAATACACGGGAAGTGTATTATTAACTTAAATTAGAAAGAAACAACATAAAATTAGGCAGCCCGTCAATATGCCTAGTTGTCGCAACATTAAACCAAGTATACAAAGTTAAAACAATTCTCTAAACTGTTCTGTTGTCCGTAATTGGTCTTCAAAACAACGACTGTTTCTTTCTCTCCACACACACCAAACGATGCAACCCGGAATAAGATCCCAAACAATTTTGCTGTTCTTGCCTCGTAACTTTCTCCTCCATGCCTTTAATGTGTCCTCCATACGCCTCGCCAACACTCAATCCATGTGTTGTGATGCCAAGATATCGTTCTACAGAAAGCGAGCAGCATCACAATGAAGAAACAAGTGGTCAATCGTCTCCTCATCCCTCTTACACATATAGCACCACTCTGTAATACAGAAACCCCTTGTACGAAGATTATCCACCATTAACACTTGTCCTCTGACCACCGTCCATAAAAGAAATGCCACTCGTGGGGGTAGTTTACACTTTCAAACCATCTTCCACGGGAATGCGCTCTCAGTAAGTCTCAATAATGAACTAAAATAAGTGCGAACGGAGAAAATACCATCACGTGTCAACCTCCACCTGCTACAATCACTATCTCCAACCCTGAGATGAACTTCGTATAACGTGGTAAAAAACAGCGCATAATCATCCAATTCTCAGTCCTACAGACCTCGGCCAAAAACAATGTTCCAACCAGGGCTCCCATTGTGACTAACTAAGACATCATTTACCATGGCAGACGACTCCAACATAATACGATACAAAGAAGGAAATTTCAATTTGAGCGGTTGATCTCCACACCAACAATCATCCCAGAATCTGATGGTATTACCAATCCCCACAATAAAAGTCAATCTCTCCCGAAAGTCGCTCCACCCTTGTCAAATGTACCGTCACAAACTCACCCCATAGGAACCTCGTTCCTCGCCAGAGCACCACCCCCTCCATGATACCGTATTTTGCCCCTATAATATTTCTCCAAAAGCTCTCCCTTTCCATTCTGAATCGCCATAACCTCTTACCCAACAAAGCCTTGTTAAACAACACAAAACTTCTCAATCCAAGACCACCGAATCTAATAGGAGAGCAAACTGCACGCCAATTAACCAAATGTAACTTCCTCTCCTCCCCCAATCCTCCCCAAAGAAACTCCCTTTGGATCCTCTCTAATCTTTTCGCCACTGCAACAAGAATAGGAAATAATGACATGTAATAAGTGGGGAGATTCGACAAAGTAGACTTTATGAGAGTAAGACGACCTCCCTTTGAAAGGTACATATGCTTCCACCCCGCAAGCCTCCTTTCCATCCGTTCCACTATACTGTTCCAAATTTGTCTGCTTTTAAACCGTGCTCCTAAAGGAAGTCCGAGATATGTCATAGGTAATCGTGCCACCCTGCAACCCACTCCACATTATCAACCTCTCCCACTGTGATAGCCTCAAATTTTCCTAAATTAAATTTTAATCCAGAAACAACTTCGAAGCACAAGAGTAAACGACGCAAGCTCCTGAACTGCTCAACATTTGGATCACAGAAAATCAACGTTTCATCCGCAAATAGCAAATGAGAAACCTGCAATTGCTCAACAACAAAACCCCTTAATAAATTTAGCCCCACAGCCTTCTCAAGCATCCTACTGAAAGCTTCCATTACAATGACAAACAGCAATGGGAACAAAGGATCCTCTTGCCTCAAACCTCTATTACTACGAAAATAACCCTCCGGAGTGTCATTCACCATGACTGAGAGAGAAACCGTAGAGATACAAAACTGAATCAACTGGCACCTCCTTTAATCAATTCGCCAAAATCTTCGTAATAATCTTGTATACCCCTCACTAAGCTAATAGGACGAAAGTCCTTAATATCCGTCGCTCCCGATTTATTAGGAATTAGCACAATAAATGTAGCATTAGCGCTTCTAAGGAATCTTCCACGCTGATAGAATAAGTAAGGACATCCACAATATCTGATCGCATCACTTCCCAACAAGCCTTATAAAATGAAAAAGAGAATACATCGGGTCCTGGGGCCTTATCGTCATTTATGCTGAATACCACCTCTCTAATTTCATCTTTTTCTTTTTATAACACTCGTACCCGAATTTCAGGGTCTAATTATCATAATTGAAAATTTAGGGGCTCAGTTGAGGGTTAATCCATCTTCTAGGACCTTGTAGCAAACTTAGTATAAATGTTAATTCCCACACGTTTTGCACTTTGAAGAAGGGTTGAATGCTTGGTCAAACCCTTACATAGAAATCATTGATATATATTTTTTTGTCATATTCATGATTGACCAAACAGGGTAATGTGTAGTGTGAATGCATGTATATATAGAATGTAGTATTCACGTGAGGAACGAGGGAGAGATTCCTGCTCATTTCACAAATTTCAAGGAACCATTTTCAATGCTAGAATTAATGGTCTTTCCATCATCATAGGTTTTTCCTTAATGATGCATGCCTAGTCTTGTCCTATTTAAGCCTCTCATTCACATTCACATTCACATTCACATGTTACCACTCACTATTATTTTTTTCAGTCCAAATAATATTTGTCGTAATCGAGGTGGAATTTGTAAGAGGGATCAAGCAATTTTATTCAATCTCTATTACTCTTTCTTTTAAATTTCATTGTAAGTATGCTACCTATGTTTGAATTATTATTATGTTATAAATTTCAAGAAAATTATTATGGGTCCCATATGATACAATATGATTATGATTATGTTAAGGAGACCGGAGTTTAGTAGCGCTACACTTAAGAATTCTTACCACCTATGTTCGGGAAAATTTGTATGTCTCCATCATGTTGATTATGATTATTATGCTCCTTTAAGTTATACACGATAATAATTCATGGCGTACTTATGGGGATTTTATAAATCTCACTTTCTTGATATTTCCCCTTTCAGACAATTGATGGTTCGAGAGGATTTTATAAACCTCACTCCATGATATTTCCCCTTTCAGACAATTGATGGTTCGAGACAGTCAACGTGGAGATGGCAACGGGCTAGGATTAATAAATTATATTGTTTTTGATACACAACTTTTAAGTTTCATGTTTTTTGGCTATACTAAGAACATTATTTAGGCTATGTTTACGTCAATGCATTATTTTTTAATATTAAGATTTCGCAATTAATTATTGAAGTTAAAATCGCTTTTTATTTACTTAATGAGTAAAACCGTTTCTTGTTACTATTTAAGTCCATATTAAAAGAATCGAATTTTATTTAGTGACACTCGAATAGTCAAGGATTCGAGTCGTCTCACTTTTTCTCGATTTCCACCCTGCTTTATAATCACATTAGCTAAATTCCGCATCATCTATAAGAGAGAAATCTCAAAGAAATTGATGCGTAAAAGTATATACAGTCTGTTTAAGCATAAAAAGCCCTTCTTTGAGCCCCATTTTTGTAGGAAATGTATTTTGGAATGGTGATTTTTTGGAGAATGTGTAGTTAACAAAATAAAGAAAAGTTTCGATTTACGTATAAAATTATTTTATGGGAGAATGTCTGGTTGAAAATGAGTTTTTGAAAAAATGCGGTCCAAACGTAGGCAAATTGTTCTCCAAAAGTTCAAGTTTTCATATGCAATGTGAAAAGTTCTCCCAAAATTTCTTGATTTATATAGCAATACCGAACATAAATACAGGTTCTATCAAATTAGTTATTATTATAAGAAGCACAACAACACAGACATGTCAGTGAAACTACTTAGTATTTCAATTGACAGAGGCTGTAGGACAGGACCCTGGCAATTAGCTACAACTTACCAAATTCAGTAGTAGTAAGATTGTAATAAGATAGAAGCTGACAAAGTATGCATAAGACCATGCAGTTCCAGTCAAATCCTTGTAGCTCTGAAATTTCAACCATCAGTTATTACAGCCACATAATGGAAAATGACAGAATAAGACATTATTGCCGCTATACTACACATTGCAGCTGTCCATTAACAATTTAACAGGAACTTCATTTATAACATTCGGGTGCAATGCCAAGTAAAAAAGAGGATATGGATTATCATAAGTTTTGGCATATACCTATGTATATAAATCAAATCTATTCCAAAATAAACTTAGGCCCCTTAAAAATATCATCCAATTCAAAAGAGCTGATCTACACACTCACACCGTTTCCATGTGAACACACACACACTCAAAAAAGAAAAAGAAAGAAAAGAAAGGAAGATGAAATGGGTAAAAAATTCTCTTCTAATATGGTAGCACATGTATGTCCATTAATAAACTATATTATAGGTTGATACATGTTCAGCATTGTACATAGACGAGGAATTTTACATTTTTTTTTTAAAAAACATCCTTTTTCCCTTTCTTGTTTTTCCTCTATATTGGCTAACATATTCCTGCAAGACTCTGCTTATTTGAGGAGTAAATTGCTCAGATTCAGGACATCATTGGTTGGGTAGCATGATGGACAATACCTAAGGTGAAGAATAAAAGGAACTATTTGGAATAAATACTGATCTCATGTTTTTTAATTATGTTGCTCAAGTAATAATATTTCAACCTATACTAAATTGGCCAATTCTGGGACTCAAGCTCACTAACGCCACTGCTAGATAACAGCTCAGCCTTCCCTGAAGAAGGCACTCCATTATTTTTGTTCATAACAAATATTATAAACCCATATCAATTGAAGTACGCAATTGAAATGAAACTTGGTTCCACTCAAATGGTAAATACTGAAAAGAAGATGGTGTCAAAAAAATTAAAAAACATTGCTACAGTGAATGATCATTCAATCACAGAAGATGCTGAAAATCATGATTTATGTGCAATACCTGCATCCACACTTGCCAGTTCCCCATAACTAGTAGATTGAAAAGTGTTACCATCCCATTTGGGTAGTCATTGAAGTTGAAGAGTAAGTAGCTTAAATTCGTCAAGGAATTAGAACCAGGAAATTGATAATTAATGGAGAAATAGCATCTCAACAAGAAACAATAAATGATTTTCGTTGGCAATTTGTATAGGTAGAGTTAATGATGGATCTAATGGAGTGGAGCAATTCAAAATTCATTACGGCTGAGTGCTAGTTTTTCTTTTTATTTTTTGTTATTGATTGAAATTTTGTTGAGCTCAAAAAATGAAGATGCTCGAATAGATAATACATCTTTACCGATTAAATTAAGATAGCCATAATATTGAGATGGATTGGATTAAGAATAGAATTCACTAAAATTGTTTTACAAAATCTACAAGAGCATCATTCATGATGAAGGATACTCATTATCATTGAGTTCGGTGCCTTCAAGATTTGGATTTCCAGCATTCACAATCCCCCCAAAGATCTGCAAATTGAAGAAGAAAATAAATGTTTCACAAAGTTAAAGAAATTAAGGAAATGAAACAGTAAGAAATATCCATATTTTTATGAACAGGTCATGTCCTAATAAGCAGCTACACTTTGCAGATCGCCAATTACATTTACTAAATAGAAATGAACTCAAGAACATTATCTTCTAAAGTTTGTGAACAGTACCTCAAGTAATATCAAGCTAAAGGGAATTAAAAGAAAGATTCAAAATACATTATAAGAAGCAATCAGGTACCTGTACACCAAGAGAGCAATAAATGCACATGACACAGAATATGATCCCCAGATATGGCATTAAACTTGGTATTAGAGTGAAAAATGTTGCAACAAAGGCCCGGTAACGCTGAATGTGCAACAATAGCCTAATCAATCTTAACATTCTTGCTATAAGAAGATACCGAATCCTGTAGGGAAAAGTAGCTCTTTAAGTTTTACAAGTAAGACAATCTCCAACGATAAGCAAATTCACATTACAATCTTATGAAAAGGAAACAAAAAACTAAAGAGCTTTTAAAATGAAAGAATATATATAATTCTATGGTATGGCAAATCTATGTTAATCTAGATTATCAACTTGAATAAAATATATTTTCTTTCTACTCTTTTTCCACAGAGGAGAATAAAAAAATTGGCAATATGGAAGTTCCAATCATATGCGCAAGCTTATCCTCACCATTCACCATTGGACAGAAAAGTCAGGCCATGGGGAGACACGAAAGTTGCCGTTTCTCCAATAACTGCAAAAGAAAAAAAATGAGGACAACCAACCCACTCACAAACTCAACCTATCAACCCATATAAAAGGAAAAGAGAAAGGAAAGAGTTTTTTTATTTTCATACATTGGAAGAAAGGAAAAGACATATTCCATAAAAAAAAAAAAAAAAAAAAATAAAAAAAAAATGACAACATAATGTTAATCACTTAGTTGAATAATGTATCAACCTAAATGTAAGAAACTTCTCCTAAATGCCTAGAGAGAGCTTAACTGGTCCCGCCAGTAATTCCACTCATTTGGATGAAGGGGAAGGAAAAAAAGAAAATGTTTGTGGAAAGAGCCAATAATTAGTTCCCAATGTGGGGTGGAATCCGATAAATAAATCTGTTCATAAAAGAATTGCAAAGGTTTTAAAAGTTACATAGGAAAACTGATAGAAGTACTAGTATTGTAGAAATTGACCAAGGTATTCTGATATGCCAAGTAAATTGTCTAACACAATCACCTCAACTAAGGACTGTCAAAGTAATTGTTTATGGCTCATAAATAAATTAAATTAGCACAGCCTATTCTGCAGAACTCTTCACTTATTGACTTGGTTGCTGTGCCGTTCTCTTTATTGTCACCATACTTGTTTTCATGTGACTCAACACAGTTGATACACAGTAAATATATTAATGAAATTGGTTTGAAAGAAACTGAACCACACCCTTAATCCACCTTTTATAATGTTATGCAGCTTCTTAGCCGTCATTACAACTTCCACTAGTGTTGCCCAATTAGCAATAAGTTCATTGCCGAAGTACTTAATATTATTACAGAAGGATAAACCTAAATGAATGAATAACAGTCAAGCTAAATTAGAAAGCATCAACCTACAACCTGATTATCTCAATATACATTTCATTTGCCTACTTGTTGATCTTTCCCCCAAACACATTATTAGTTCAACCCTTACAAAATAAAAGATAAAAAAATGTGCCAAGGGTTGAAGACAAGATTTATGTAAATATATGTGGCCCATCTCTTTTAGATGTGATGGTTAACATTGAAGACATTAATATTTAAATGATATACATGTGACTATTTCTAATAGCTTGAGCTTTTAGAACAAGTAATTCAACAATATATAACAGCATGTAAAGGCTCTAGATTCAAGTCTCGCCACCACCCATTCAATGACACTGCACATGTTATGGGAAAAAAATTATGCCCAACCTACACATAAGTGTCTTCCTATCTAATAAACTAAGATTTTAGATAAAGTAATTCAAAAGTTAACATGGTATCATATCCATGCAAAAGTCCTAGCTTCAAGTCTCACGGCCACCCATTTATTTGACACCTGTTAGACTTTGATGGAAAACATTAACATGGCTGACACATGAAAGGGTGTGTTGAAAAATAGATTTGTATGAATATATGTGGCCCATCTCAACTTAAGATTTTAGATGTGATGGTAGTAACACCACATATTCTTCCTTGTAAATATCCATAGAAACTAGTTCCTAATTTAAGTTTTTTGGACCTGAAAGCATACTGGTGGTTTCTTGCCTCTTTACCATTACCTCATTCTCATTTTCCATATAATAATTCACCATGAATTCCAATATAATCAGCAAAATATCGGCCATTAGAGTTGCAATTTTTTTATTTTTTATTTATTTTATTTATTTTTGATGTGATTGGTTGATCAACTTAGTTGAAGACAACAAATGTCCAATGGGGGATATTCTCTCTTAGTTCTGGAAACACAACTTAGTGATTCAGAGTCGAATTAAAATGGAAAATTTCCTCAACATAACGACTTAGAAACTACAATAAAAAAACTAAATTGGTATGGCAGACATTACAATACACTATTACTCATGTTAAATAACAGTTGTAAGTTGGAGTAGAGATAAGAGCTGGAATCAAACTATTAATGGTACTTACCTATTACCCAGGTGACTATAAAGTCAAATCGATTTTGACTGTCTCTCCAGTAGTTCTCAAATCCATAAGCATAGATCTTCAATGCCATCTCCACTACGTACAACCATCCTGGGAAGAAAATGCAATTTGTTGACTCCCAATACAAACTAGATGATAGTAGTTCAAGGTTATAAGTGTTTTCACGTGGGACATTAGTTTACCAGCAATGAAGTTTTTGACCAACAGACTAGGGATGGAGTTAATCCAGGTGTCTAAATCAAATTCCAATCTATATTGGAACACTCTCACAAGAAATTAACAATGTTCTATTTTCAAATCTCTTTTAACAGAAATTCTATGTGAGGACCATAATACAGCTCTACGGGAAAAAATATTTAGAGACGTGACCCTTTGTTGGTCATTTATATGTCTAAAGAGAATTCTCCAAGCACACATACAGATGAAACCCAAACCAATATTATTCTTATTTCTCAAATTTACTTTACTCGTCATCTTGAAGTCAAAGCATTGACATGTTCCAAAAGTCTCTAAGAATTAGCCTAATGATCTGCCAGAGGTATTCAGACCTGACAAAATGTCTCTCTAGAAATGCCTGTGATGTTTATGAGTCATGAAGAATGTTAATGGGAAAAGATCCAATAGGTCCAGCTTCCATTATGATCTAATGCATCATTTACATAAGTCTAGTTATGAATAGGAGAGAATAATTGTTATCTTTCATTATCTCTACAAATGAAGTATATACAAGTGAAGTAATAAAGAATGTAATTTCTATATTAGTCCCTAACTAGCTTAAAGTGACTAATCTTGTCCATATAATTCGCTTATATATTCTAACTAGTCTCACACCTTTAGTGTAGTCACAATGGAAGATGTAGGCACTACATTTCTAATGAAAATCTCATTGAGTCATGATAGCTTGTTCTTTCTTTGTAATGGTGCAAGTGACAATGGAGAAGGTATTTTTCCGGAAGTGAGAAAGCATTTTGTGATTCCTTATTCTTTAAAAAGTTTGCTCTTTGAAGATGTGCCAAGTTGCCCCTCCAGTGATCCATTAGATGAATGCAGGAATATTCCAAAATCTATATCATCATGCATAATTTTACAGGACTGGAATTATTTTTCTTCCATGTGGTCAAACCCATAAAGGTTTTAAGTTGGCTATTTTTATTCTTATTCTTCTTTTATTTCTGTGGATAATCAGCTTCCAAGATCATTAATGTTGAGAGACTATGACAATGATTTTCATTATGATCAGTTACTTTTCCATGATTCTGAGGAAGCCCAATCCACCATATTAAGTACTCTCTTCTAATTAAAATTTATCAAATATCTTCATCTCTAGAAGTTGCCTTTTCGAAAAGCATAGTGTGAAACAGCGATGCAAACACTTCTGCCAACTGCGATCACTACACAGATAATATGAGGTTCAATCTTACTCTAGTATCCTACAATGAATCTAATGCCTCATAAGACCCAAGATTCATAGAGCTCTTACCAAACACAAACTCCACCTTTTGCCAAGCCTCTTGAGCAGAATTGTTCTCTATATCAAGCTGAAAAACACAATTAACAAAATATATCATTAGATAATTTAGTGGCAGTGTATGTGACTAAACGATGTTGAACTAGCTCATCTAAAAGCTTTAAGCTAATAGAGAGAGGACAAGTTTATAGATTTAGATTTTGCCTTCATGCTCCTCACATGCAGGGCAGATTGATTTTTTTATCGAAGGCCTGACATGCGCAAATTTTACATAAATAGACAGGTGAGACGTGAATTCACGATCTTTGACTGCTCTAGTGTCATGATGAATCACACCATCTAAAACCTTCAATTGTTAGAGAGGGAACAATTTTATTTATTTAATCTAAAATTCATCTTCAATAAATGGTTTCTTTACTAGCTCTTGACATTCAATATATATCATCTTTTCTTTTTCATTTATTCTTGGATTGCGTGTCTGTTTGGTTGTCGAGGAGGAGGGAGTGCGTGGCTAAAAAACAGTATGGGGAGAGACAGCAACATTTTGTGAATAATTAATGCCAGTGATAGATATGTCCTACTCACAAGTTATAGTCAAGTTAATACTAACATGAATAGGATCTAAAACTACAAACATTTATAGTTATATTAGATTTGTGCATTATTGCATATATAATATGTCCTCAGTGAGCTTATGTTATAGAAAGTGTTAACTCTAAATCATATAAAATAGGTTTCGTTTGATATTGACAGCACTCGACAGTCATACCATTGTTTCAATGATGACCGCAACAAAATTCAGGACAAGGATGAACATTATTACGTATCCAAATTTTGGACTTCGAACAAAGTCTTTCAGCCTTTCAGATGCGGGTGAACGGTAAAATGGAAGGCTATAGAATACAGGTACCTGCAAAACGAGCATGCCGTCTTGGAATTTAGATCAAAAGCCTTCATTTTTATTAAATAATGTACCAAGTTACAAGGATGTCGCTTAAGCTTCAGTTCAATGGAAAGTGGACTTACTGAATCCTCTTTTTGAAACCTCAGTGCAATGGCATTGCAAAGGTCAGCAAATTCATCCAAATTAATCTGCAGGAACAAAAAATGCAGCAAATAGTTAAGACACCATTAGTAAGGACCATATTTTGTAATTATGTTTAACTATAGAAACCATAAATATTTAAATTCACAAGGTATTGAGACACGTATATAAGCTAAAATTAGATAATACAAGAAAAATCAAAAAACTTGAATAGAAAAATTTTACCAGTTCAAAACCAAACTACTTCAAGTTAGAAAGTATTTCCAAGGCAGAGGATAAACTCTCAGCAACATAATCAACAAGAGCTACCTACCATAAAATGATTGATATTTACAGAAAAGGTACAAAGCTTAAATATGTGATTATACAGTTCACATCATTCTTTGAAGTTTATGGTAGTACGTTACAAGCTCATAGTTTCACTAGATCCAAATAATGAAAATTCAGACCTTTGCAATTAATAATGGTGATGAACATTTGAAATTGAGCTATCCTTGCAAACCCAGTGGTTAAAATATAAATTTTCCATGAAAATCAAAAATTTCAGGACTAGTTTAAACGGAAAATTGCAGTGGATGTCTCCAACCTATGGGTGTTGTAGCAAGTTGGTCCCCATCCTTTCAAATATGTAGCTCCTTGATCCACATTGGACAATTTTCATCCATGTTACAGCTAGAAAAAGGAAAATTTGCCTTTATTCTCAATCAAATACTGAAATAAATAGAACTTACAGAGAAATAAAAGGAAAAGAAAAGATGGGAGGGGAGGGGAGCTGCAGGAGGGTTTGCAGAGGAAAGAGATCAGTTGGGGGACTCCGGTGGTGCGGGTTGCACGTGGGGAAGGCCAAGGCAGGGAAAACCTAAGCTGTGGAAACCTTGGGCGTTCGACATTCTATTATTTACATTATTTATGCCTTCTGATTGCTTATGTTATTAATCACTGTAACTCTTTCTTTCTTGGGTGAATAAAACTTTTAAGGGATGATCTTTTATTCCAAGGTTCATGTATTTTGTTCACCGAATTCACTACCACACCTTCCCTTCTCTTGGCTGTCTTCTGGGACAGAGTTGTAAAACTATCAAAAGTAGGGTGAAAAATAATAAAAAGGTCCACAATAAATAACTAAGTATACAAATAAATGTCCATTTGCAACAGAAGATTCAATGGATCTACGTGAATTCATTTGTACAGAAATCTAAAGACGATGGCAAAGGAAACAAGTCTCAACAGCATCAAACAAAGAGGATAAAACTATGAAGAAACAACCTTGAAGTCATGACTGTCATCCAACTCGTGAAATATTAATTCAAAATCATCTCTGGATATCTTTGGCAATGTCCTAAATACAATGAAAGCAAAACATGCTTCAACATCCACAAAATATATACTAGAAAAGAATACTGAACCAAATATATATTATCACTAAAAGGTAAGATAAGCAAGAATATTTCATTATATTCAGTATAAGATATGATGAATGAAAACACGGAATTGAATTTAAATGCTTCTTAATTGAAAATGCAGTCATAACTTAATGGCTTGTACTTCACATGAAACACATAAAGTGGAAAGGCAATATTCCTGTCATAATTGATTGTGCCCGGAAGAAGTTTGGATGCATAAGATATCCCTCCAATATTAAGCATAATTCTTGAATGTTACATTCAATTTCCATTTGCACCATATTTTCAATCACCAGCTGCCTACAATCAATTTCTACAAACTAGGTAAGATGTGGATTTCCGGAACATCTTTAATTTCATATCTATTTATTTTTAAACAAAAGAAACATTGTTTTCAAGTTTGATTATGAATTTTGCAAATGAAATCTTTCAAGTTAGAGTGGCTATTTGTTTTTTTAAGGGTGTGATATTATTGAGAAAAGAATGTATTTTAAATAGTGATATGATGAGAAATATGTGGTTAAAAAGTAAGGAAAAGTTATTGATGTAATGGAAAATATTATTTTATTGAAGAATGTGTAGTTAAAATGAGTTTTGAAAGAATGTGTACCAAACACGGGTTAAAATAAATTTGAATTAAACAATTTTTTAATAGTGCTAAAGAAAGAAAAAATGCATATAGTAGATATAAAACAAATTCCACATCAAGTTTGTAACATTTTTCTCACTTTATTTTGGAATTTTTTCTCATTTTATAATTTAAAACTTTCCTAATTTTATAGTATAAAAACTATAAAAAAAAAAAAAGAGGGTTTGTTGTATCCCTCATGTGTTAGGAAACTAGAAAAAAAAAATTAAAAAGCCACAATATGCTGGACAAGGTCTCAAAGCATATCAGAAGACGTCTATAGCGAAAAATATATAAAAAGTAGGGACACCCCACTTGATGTGTTGACTCCTCAAAATACCAAAACTCCACCCTAAGAGTGTCCGTACATCACAGCTAATAAGTGTCAACTTCACTTTCATTTTAAGCTATTGGCATGTCCCATGGGCTATTCATCAAGAAGTTACTTTACTACTAGTGGACATGATCATAGGTAGTGGTCACGAGCAAAGAGAAAAAAAATGAGGCAGGTTAAGTCAAAACAATATATAGTCATTGCAAGGGTGCATGGAAAAGAGAATTCCACCTGTATTTGTTCAGTTCTTCAAATAGACGAATACACTGATCTTTGTTGAGATAATTAAGATTCTGTCAATTGCAAGAGTTGTAAACAAATATAAATGTAAAATCAAAATAATTTTTTAAAAACAGAAAGAAACGGTTGAATAGGCAATGGATTTGCTTCCAACTTAGTCTCCATGTAGGGAAAAAATGCATACAGAATTTTTCCAGATTAAAACTAATGCTTATTTTAGCTTGAGGAATACTTTGACCTCATATTTGCAAGACTTCATTTCAACCGATAAATTCTTCTAAAAACTAAGTTTCATTATTGCAATTAGGCATGTCTCATTTAACACACCAAATTAGAGGTGTACAAAGAGTTTAACTTGTGCTTTCAAATGGATCAAAAATTAAATTATCTACTAACTGCCACCTTAAATAACTCAGGTTGAATTATCCATGCGTTATCAACTACTTAACTAACAACAATCACGAATTATCCAAGTCTTATAATTATAGTCACCTACCTAGTTTCTCTATTAGCAAATTCATAAATCCTAATCATTAACAACGTATTCATGCACTCTTAACAAGGTTGAAATTGATCTGTTATTTAATATCTGTATAATCACCCAAGATTTAAACTTGATGATATGGATCATGACTAGACAGTTTTAAGTTCATCATACTAAATACATACAAGTGCGCTGGAAAATTCTAAATGAAGAAACATAGGTGCTCAGCAAAGAGGATGCAGAGTACTGAGTAAATTTACAATAATGATTGAAACAGTCCTTTTCTTCAAATTAAGCGGTCGTCTGTCAAGTTGACCGCTTAATGCACGACTAGGCCTAGCGCACTTTATTATTATTATTTTTTCCCTTTTCCTAGGCATGATTAATCAAAAAAAAAAATGCTTTTTTATTAAGCCTTTTATTTGACTTTAGTTTTAAGTTTTTAAATAACTTTATCCGTACAAAAGTCAAAAATGACTTTATTCAATGAAGAGTTGGATAAAATTTAAGCCACAATGCTATCTACATTATGTAATTATGATTTTGAGAATTATTGTTTTGTTGAAAACTTAGAAAGTATGTATGAAGTTCCTATAAATATATTAAGTAGGGTTTGTCTAATTGAAAGTTGAAATTATGAAAAATAATCAAGTTTTTGCATTTTGAAAACTTGAAAATTGTATGATTGACTAATTGTAGTAATTATTAAGTAAATATAGTATTTTATAATTTTAGATGTTTGCTTTGTATTATTTTAATTATTAAATGATTTTAGAATGATTAAAAATTTTAAAATAATACTAAAAATAAGAAAACGTTTTTTTACGTCTAGACCTCATCTAGGCTTGTAAAGTTTGAAGTTTGGCCTCCACGCCTAGCTATACGTAACGCTTTTTAGAACATTGTTTTTTACATTGATCTCATACCATAATTATTGAGAACTTGCAACTTCATAACAAGAATATAAAAACACCCCCATGAATGAAGAAATGCATGAGAAAAGCCTATTGGATAGTCATTATGAGGCCCCAATTCTTGACTGAAGGGAACACCAAAGGCCTCTGCCCTTCCATCCCCTAGGTGGATAGATTGTCAAAGAGTTGAACGATGGTTTTTCATGTTGTCAAAGTTGAACAAGGGATGGCGAGGGCCTGATCAATTATATGAAGTCCTGTGACAAAAATAGAAAGAAATTCAAAAATGAAACCTAGTTGTTTATGGCAGGCAATGTGTGTGAGCAATCTCAGTATGGGTGTAGATAATGGAAGGCCCCTGCATTGTGTTTGGGTGAGAGAATGGGTTGGGGGTGGCAGGGTACTGCAATTGAAAGTGCATGGAAGCAATGTATCCAATGGTTCACTAATAACATGAGTGATGGACATGAGCCATAGCAGTTCTCAATTGCTGAACTATAATCAGACATGCAAAAGGTCATCAAAACAAAGACATTACCAGTGCCTTGAAATGTTGAATCACCTTATCTAAAAACTTAAGTGTTAGAGAGGACACACGCATTTATAAATTAAGAGGATGTTTGGTAGAGATTAAAATCGGATTAAAATTGAAAAACTAGCCGTTATTGTTGACTTTTATTAGACGAGTGGGACCCAACAACGACCATATTTTCAATTTTAATCATATTAGTAGCCCTACCAAACAGGCTCTTAAGTCTTCAGCGTGTTTTCTTAGGTGCAGGCCAGATTCATTTTTATCAAAGGCTCACTATGTGTGCCATTTTCNACAATGCTATCTACATTATGTAATTATGATTTTGAGAATTATCGTTTTGTTGAAAACTTAGAAAGTATGTATGAAGTTCCTATAAATATATTAAGTAGGGTTTGTCTAATTGAAAGTTGAAATTATGAAAAATAATCAAGTTTTTGCATTTTGAAAACTTGAAAATTGTATGATTGACTAATTGTAGTAATTATTAAGTAAATATAGTATTTTATAATTTTAGATGTTTGCTTTGTATTATTTTAATTATTAAATGATTTTAGAATGATTAAAAATTTTAAAATAATACTAAAAATAAGAAAACGTTTTTTTACGTCTAGACCTCATCTAGGCTTGTAAAGTTTGAAGTTTGGCCTCCACGCTTAGCTATACGTAACGCTTTTTAGAACATTGTTTTTTACATTGATCTCATACCATAATTATTGAGAACTTGCAACTTCATAACAAGAATATAAAAACACCCCCATGAATGAAGAAATGCATGAGAAAAGCCTATTGGATAGTCATTATGAGGCCCCAATTCTTGACTGAAGGGAACACCAAAGGCCTCTGCCCTTCCATCCCCTAGGTGGATAGATTGTCAAAGAGTTGAACGATGGTTTTTCATGTTGTCAAAGTTGAACAAGGGATGGCGAGGGCCTGATCAATTATATGAAGTCCTGTGACAAAAATAGAAAGAAATTCAAAAATGAAACCTAGTTGTTTATGGCAGGCAATGTGTGTGAGCAATCTCAGTATGGGTGTAGATAATGGAAGGCCCCTGCATTGTGTTTGGGTGAGAGAATGGGTTGGGGGTGGCAGGGTACTGCAATTGAAAGTGCATGGAAGCAATGTATCCAATGGTTCACTAATAACATGAGTGATGGACATGAGCCATAGCAGTTCTCAATTGCTGAACTATAATCAGACATGCAAAAGGTCATCAAAACAAAGACATTACCAGTGCCTTGAAATGTTGAATCACCTTATCTAAAAACTTAAGTGTTAGAGAGGACACATGCATTTATAAATTAAGAGGATGTTTGGTAGAGATTAAAATCGGATTAAAATTGAAAAACTAGCCGTTATTGTTGACTTTTATTAGACGAGTGGGACCCAACAACGACCATATTTTCAATTTTAATCATATTAGTAGCCCTACCAAACAGGCTCTTAAGTCTTCAGCGTGTTTTCTTAGGTGCAGGCCAGATTCATTTTTATCAAAGGCTCACTATGTGTGCCATTTTCATAAATGGATTGCTATGAGACTTGAACTCAGACCCTCTGCTTACTCAGTTACTGATGTCGAACCACCCATCTAAAATCTTATTCATTTAAATTACATCTTCACATGAAATGTTCTTCTTTTTCCTTCCTTCTCTATAATCCCATTTTGCAAATATGACCCGTACCAAACCTAGAATTACGTGATTGTTTCAGATCTGATAGGGGAAGCAGAGGTGAAGGAAGGATTCCCATGTGGAGAAATCAATTATCAAATTTACTAATCTATGGGAGGACTCACAGAAGTAGATTCAAATTACAGCTGGTGCTCCACTAATATAACAACTCACAAAGGGTAAGTTCTAGGATTCTACCAATTTACAAAAAGTCACGTCGTTGTTATGCATGGGGTTTGAAGAAAATCAATTGGTCAACATTTCCAAAGTATACTAGATTTGAAAAATGTAAAGTATACCCAACAATCAGTCACAGCATGAAGGTGAAAATTATACTCACATAATTATCCATCATGTTAAATGCTTTCTTCAGTATTCTCATCCTTGTACGATCCTTCTCATCTACTTGTTTTACGAGCTGTAACAAAAATTAGAATTAGATATGCATCAAAATTTTAACACGAGAAAAAAAGCCAAAAATTGACATCTACATAGTGCATTTAGTAGGAAAAACAATGAATGCCAAAAAGTTAGACCGCGATTTAGTATAATGCCTCCAAATCTGAAGTAGGAGTTTGAAGCCTCATCCCCTCTAGAAGTAGCAAGAAATATATTTCATCTTCTATTGGGCAATCAGACAATATATGGTAACATATATACAAAAAGCGTTAGCGTAAAAATAAGATGCAAGGGATGCTTCAAATACCTCACTTTTAAAGCTATCATACACAACGGCAAGAATCAAATTGGTGACGAAGTAAACACCCAATAGCACGTAAAGAACAAAAAATAGGCAATGCCACCGTGAGGCCCTATGAAACAACATAGCATGGAGGTGAGTAAAACTAGAAAAAATCAGTTACAAGCAAATAGTTGAACAATATGAAAATTGATATCTATAGAAGTCGATAATGAGTTCAAAAGTACAGCATAGTTGCTTGGACGTAAATGCAAAGCTTCTCCTGTGTGTGTTGTATGACTACCTTAATGGTGCATGGTGGGGGATGGAATGCAGCATAGGTAACCCGTCAATATTAGAAAGAGAAGGGAGGGTGCATATAAAAACCAATGTTTCAAAGAAACTTACTTGTATGCGGGAATCCAGACATCTGGGTTATTGGAAGTCGTAAATAAAACAAACATTTGGTATAATGTGGTTCCATACGAAGTGAATATAGTCTTCCCCTGTTGCGTGTCTTCGAAGATGACAAATGCCAACCAGCTAGAGAACAGGAGAAATAAAGCCCATAGAGCCTGAATTAGGCTCCCAAAAACAAGGAAAAAAGGACAGTCAAATTTCATCCAAGTAATATAGAAAGATCATAATAGTGGCAGTACTTCAGTTGTACTTGTGATATAAATCTTTTAAATGTGAGTACCAGAACTATTAAGTGGACGCACCAGGATATTAAGATACGTGACAAGCATTCCTGCCAGGATGACGATGGTATCTCGTAAATCCCTAGTGTCAATTACAAAATTAGGAAGCAATTTAGTTAGTGGAGCTTTGTGAGTAAAGGAATTAAATGATACAACGTGACACGTGATTGACTTAAGAGTATCTCTTTCAGGCTGAACTGTATTTCCTCTTCCTAGGCGTTCTCTTAAGTGCACATCAACAAATACCAACCTCTTCTTTCTCCAACAAACAGCCCTCAACTGGGTGCCATAAGTGACAATCAATTCTAATGAACGATTAAAATTTCATGGTTTTAAGTTGTCAACTATATATAGTAGAAAGGAGTGAATCAGTTTCATATGTTGTAAATTTGGTGATTATTAGAATGTGTTAAAGCCTTTTTGATTTGACCCGGCAAAAACATATCTCCAGTGCATGATCCAAGGCATTGAGTGGTTTGCCTCAACAATACTTCTTATCTATGCGTACTCTGTCTTCATCGTAAGTCTTACTTGATTTCCTCGATCTCTTCACTAGATAAAACATAAAAGGAACTAGTAAATGATTTTCTTGAGCTCCTTACAACATCTTTTAGTTTGAAATAGCTCTATATTGTAATCCCGACTCTCCTCACCGCGCTGTTCAATCATCGCATACCATATTAGATATTTCTTTTGACAATATATTTATTCAGTTTGTAACCTTATATCCAACTGAATGGTGATTCCAGCAAAAAAACCAATGTTCACCTTGTATAGACTGTTTCTATCAGTTGAAAAGCAGCATCAAAATTGGAAATCATCTACCCGAATTGACAGGCAGACAGGCAAATTTTTCACCAATGATAATCTCAAACTTTAGTCCAAAAGTTTATATAGCAACAATAGGATTTAATGTTCAAGGTGCGCCAGGTAGAAGATGGGACTCCATAATACGAAATAGTAATTCCAAAACCAATATGGCTATGTACAAATTCTAATGGGACGAAGCAATCAGGGAAAGAGGAAAAAATCCAGAAATAAAAAATGAGAAATAATTCTGGAAAATAGCTGTAATATGGTACCCATACCATACCTGAAGTTCAGGATGAAAAATACAACCCGGATATAGGGTGCAATCCTAAATGGAAGAGTATAGAATGCCACTGGGGACAGATAGATAACATAAACTAACAGATCAGCAACCAATAGTAACAACAGAAGTACCTGAAAATCAGTAAAAGAACTTATCATTTCTAAGGATAGTTCAATTTGAAACCAAACTAGTCCAGCCAATATATTTCTCGTGTCAATTGTTAATTTGAACCCATAACAAATTCATTTCAATAGTTTACATAGCCAATAATAAGAACTAAAAAATATGATATATGTTACAAGTCCTTCCATATATTGTAGATGACTGTAATGTAACAAAAGGCAGCAATATAGCTTCTCTTTTGTTCTTCTAATCTTCTTTACATGTAATGCAAGTTGATCAAGGAAAAAAAAAAAAGTACACATCCCGAATGGGTGGAGAATAAGAATAAAAATAAACACGAAATCATCCATTCTGGTTCTCAGTTTATACAGATCACAAAGCAATGAAGCTCCAAAGCAACAAAAGAGCACCACATAAACTTACATTATAGGCTCTTCATTTAAGAAAGACTTATTTCCCCCAAGATATATAGCTTCCTGTGTTCACATACTTTGATCATAGGGAAACACTCATGATTATCATCTAATGTTTAGCAAAATCACTTATTCCACAAGATTTCTTTACTTGCTATAAATGTTTTCACTTAATTCCAGTTGATTGTTAGCAAAATCACTTATTCCACAAGATTTCTTTACTTGCTATAAATGTTTTCACTTAATTCCAGTTGATTGTTAGGGTGTAAGAATGGCTGCATTAACTGTTGATCTTTATTATACTTTGTTCTAGACATGAAAATTTCTCGTTTATATTTGACACAGTCACACCTCTGTTTGCAAACAAATAAATATACCGACCTTAAAACAAAAAAAAAAAGACAAAAAAAAAAAAATTGAAATCTCAAAATAGTAAAAGCACAAACAAAATTGTTTGCAGTTGTAAGATTCGACTGGAAAAAGAGAAAGAAAACTAATATGCCAAATGAGGTTAACTGATTCAAATTAATAAGCCATATGTCAGTCAAAAGCAATAAGTATATTTAGAAACTTAAAAATTGGTGTAACGGAAAGATCAAAGTCAATATTCTAATGAACGAGGCAGCATCCTTTTGATTAGCGTACAAAATTAATTCACAACAAATATCCATATTTTGTTCTGATTTAAATGCTCACCCCATTCTTGAACTTAAGAGGGGCTTAATGCTGAACAAAAAATCAAAACGTGCATGCAGTTAAAAACATTTTATGAGTTGAATGGGTACAAAACGTATAATCTGACCACGACTGAGAGAATTCAGAGAAAGATAGAAGTCATGCACACAAAATATGGAAGACATATTTCACAATTAACTTTCTTTATCATGTAAATCATCCTTAATAAGGTTGAAGGTATTGTTGGCAAACTTCTCATTGCAAATTATGAAATCATAATAACTAAATAGAATACCTTAACTTTGTTAAGAATAATTTTCCAGAAGAAACCAATCCCTTCATATGATATTGGAAATAGAGTATGGACAATTAGGATCAAGAGCGTAACACCCTGCAAAAGGTAGCAGGAAAAAAGTTCAATCTTAAGGAAAAACAAGATATGTGGAATCTAGTTATGTATGTATCTACAACAGTTAGCAAGAAGTAAGATTCAAAACTTAATGAACCACCAGAAGTAAACAAGTTGTTCAGTAACTTGAGCCACTACATTCAATTTTCTGTCCTGCTTATATTTTTCATTTTAAGGACTTCTTCTTCGTCTTTGCTCCTCCTTCAAAATGGATAAGTTTGTACATAGCAATTGGCCCATTCAACTTTTCTGGCTAATGTCACAGTTCGTTAGTTTTCAAAACATCAGTTTTTATTTATTCATCACTAACTAATGCAAAAACATGCTGGAAACAGGATTGGGCCCAACGAACTGGGCTTGTGGTGGATTTTTGAGCTTTATTCTGGGTGATATATGATGAATTGCATTTGTGCCATCAACTACAGCTTTAGGTTAAAGTGGTGGCAATGCTCTACATCATGTTGATATCAGAGCTAGAGGTTCCACGTTCGAATTAATGTTGAAGGATTCCAGTGGTGTGGGTGGATAATGCAGGAGCATGCTCGAATATGGGCCCGATGGACTAGGCTTCGGGTGAATTCCATATCTTGATTCCCAGTGATAGAATGGATTGTATTTGTGCCATCAGCTATAACTTTTAGGTGAAGTGGTGGCAATACCAGGAGCATGCTTGAAATGTGGACACAAGGAAATGGTCTCAAGTTGATTCCTGGGTTTGAATCTAGGTCATATAGGCTTTGCACAGAGTAGTAACAATTTACTCGTTAATATCGGAGCTGAAAGTCCTGTGTTCAAGTCGATGCTAAAGCATTCCCGTGGCATACTCAGCCTCGAAAGTTTTTAGAGACTTCTTGTTCCTTACATTATGTCTTCTCATCAAAAGCATAAAATCTAAGAATGTGGAGTTTTGGTTCAGCTGTTCAGGAGTCTTTGATAATTGTTTCCTATTGCAGATTTTTTTCCCCTGCTAAAAATATGAACCAAAGCACATCTAATCTTTTTATTAACGTCACTTATGATGGTTCCTTATTTTGGCCTAAATTGTTTTAGATCTTTCGTGATTTAATTATTATATTATTGAAATATTTAAATCAAGATTTCTAGATCTTATTGTCACACACACACACACACACACACACTGAAAAAAAAAATGCCCTGCTGCCTTCGTCATTAAAACACACGAAGATGTAGCTCATATTCATATTTAGTGTCTTCTATTTCTTGAAAATACAATTTGGTTTGTAATATCTACTTGTTTCTTCTTCAATCCAATTCAAAATCAAAATCCGTTATGGTAACAGTTAGACAACTATAGCAATCGACAAAAATTAAGATAATATTCATCCAAATAGTTGGGGAACTATTTAAATAAGATAGATTAACATCATTTATAAATTGTTATGTATAAAGAAGGATACAAAAGTATTTCAATGAAATTTTTTAGTCTGAAAAGCAGACAAGTCAGATGGACAACTTTCTTCCCTACCTTTAATGTTTATTTTTAGAAATCATACATATAAGGTAAAACAATTTAAACAGATCATAAAAGTAATATTGCTCCAAACCCTATATGTATTACTTGCAGGGGCGGATCCGGGGGGGAGGGGGGTTCCTAGGGAGTCACGTGACACCCCAACTTTTTTTTGATAAAGTCATGTTTGGTATCGATTGAAATCTAAATCAAAGTTAACGATTAATTTTAATAACATATTTCGTGGAATTCATAACTGTTTTAACTTTTATCAAAATTTACTAAAAATTTGATTTTAATCTCTACCAAATAAGGGCAAAATCACAATAAATTTGAATTTTTCTCTTTTCTCTTACTCTTTTCTTCATGCCTTTTAACAAAATCTTAACCCNAACAAAATCTTAACCCTTCTAATTTATTAAAATTTGTATATAATTTCTCTACAAATTATCACATTTACTACAAATCATCACATTTACTACAAATCTTCACTTTCCAATCAAATTTTCAAGTTATTAGAACCTAAATTTTCATTTTCTCCTATCAAACTGTGTATATAGAATATGTCTGGACTCATTATATCCAATTTGACTTATATTTAACGAATTGTGTTTATTTGATTGATTATTAGTATTGAATATTAGTTATATATTTTTCCTTTCGATTACTTGAATTGATTGTTTGTATTAAATACACTATAAGATTTTTAAACGAAAATATGCATTTTCTTGTGATGAACAAAACATTAATAAAATGACTCTTCGAAATCAAATGGATGAAAGTGATTAGCAAAATATTAATGAAGAAATGTTTTTTTAAATGTAAATCTACATTATTTCAAGTCAAGTATGAATTATTCAAAAATCAAGAACAAAGTATTCGATTTGTACAGGGTTTGATTGTACCCCCTAACCTAAAATGTCTGCGTCCACCCCTGATTACTTGTAGGTTTTTTCGTTAATTATTATAGTAGAGAGAACTCATACCCCATGCAAAACAATTGAATGAAAATTTCGACCTTACCTCATATACAAGACTCTCAGCACCAGTCAAGTATGGCAGCTGCCCCAAAAAGTAGTAACCCCTATTACTGCAATACCCAGAACACCATAGAGGTTTCTGAAGATATAAATCAAGCATAGATAAGTCAGAATAATGATTATTTAATGCAAAAAAAAAAAAAAAACTAGACAGTTTGGAAGGGGCACAAACCTCAAAGAAATTTAGAACAATTAAAGCAAAGTAGTTTAGAGACCAAACATAATCAAATCGAATAAATATGAAGTAGGACTTCAGAGAACTTCCAAAGCTCGACTGATCAAGAATTTCCTCAGGTATACCAATACCATCTTCAGCCTGCAGGCATAAGGGACATTTCGAATCATTATAAAGGGAAAATGAAAAGCAGAGTTCACTATAAACATTCCAGGAATATTTTCAGGAAAATGTTTCTCTCCAGGGTACTGGACTGAAGAGTTACTCATCCTATAATCTGCATGAAGTTGTCCTCTATTTTCCTTGATATTTACATTGTTGAAATTATGGGCCAGACACTCTACTTGGCATTGGCACAAGCCAACTGACTCAGAAATGCTAGCTTCAGAGTAGTAGTTACCACCAAACTGATATCAAGGTGTTATGAAGCCCCCACCCCCTAATACGCATCAACGTCGTAGCATCCAGTCAATGACTAATCCACAACTTCAAGTTGAGACAAAGGGATAGCACCACAGAGGTGACTATGATACCAAATGAAATGAGTGAGTCATAAAAAAAAAAGGCCGTAGAACAATTGAAGTCTACCGAGCAGTCACTACCTCAAGTCCATGCCAATAATTCCCATAACCCCACTAAAAATGTGAAATGGAGTGTTGTCTTGCCTATTTGTGAGACATCAATATAAGAAAGGTTCCCATCTTTCGAGGGAAGTAAAAATTCCCTAACTTGAATCAGTAACACTTTCACTATTCACAGACTTGAATTGGATCGATAAAAGAAATATATTCATAAAGTTCAGAATATCCATTAGTTCTACACTTACAGTAAGTCTTTTCTATTCCCAAGTCCTTCCACCGCATACTGTTTTTCCTTCTGAAAAATTCTAGATACCAAGTAATTAACACACCACACACATACTCTTAACTTAAGGTGACCAAGTCCTTACAGTTGTGAAAAGTACAACTTTTGCAGAAACCATCATCCCATCGTGATTGGAAGAAATTTCATATCTTAAGCAAATTTCCTTGGTCAAAATGTCCTACTCACTTCCACCTTTCTTAATAGACTTTCCAAGAATTCAGTAAAGTCGCAACGCCAATTGCGTTTGAAATAGACGCTTTAATAGAATCTAACATATCTACTTTAACATCAAATTCTTCAACACACAAACATACCCATATTGAATTACTACATAACCTACAATTCTACAACATTCCCAACAATTATTATGAAACTCAATACGGAAACAAATTGATGAAACGTACAAGATCAACCAAAGCAGCTGCCTTTTGATCTGTTGATCCATAAGTAATTGCATCTGTTCTGTTAAACAAGCGCCTACGATCCCTTCTTGAGTTGTAACTGCTGCCTTCTCCGCCACCCAACAAAGCCGTCTCCATTGTTTCTCTGATCTCTACTGAATCAAAGATAGGTTTGATTTGAACGTGGTCATTAATGAGAAACGGAGAAAAGGTTGTTCGTTATGGATGAATTTGACGTAAAGTATGTCAAGTTGTCAGTGTCAGTATAATACTATAGACTGAGTGGATCTCTTCTCTTGTATACGTGTGAGAAAGTAAATAATTCAATGGGGTTTGTGTGGCAGTTTCTGCATGGTTGAGGGACTTCCTTGCAGGGAGTGGAACAACTGATCCCCTTCTGGTGGAAATTAAAATTTGATTTTAGTGATTTCAATCACGTATTAGGTGGGTCTATAATTTTTTAATCATATACTCGCTAATTTTATCAAAATTTACTAAAAAAATTAATTTTAATCCCCGCCAAACGGGCTAAATATCAAAACCAACAATTGTGTTTCTTTAATTTTATTGTTAAAAGTAATTTTAGACTCGAAAAAATATCTATTTTGAGCAACTTTTGTTGTGTTTTACAGTACATTATGTTAATGCTCAAGTACTAGCAACTTCAATTGTTGAATCTCGTATATAGATAAATATACAAGCCAAAACTTAGGTAACTTTTTCGAGTCAGACGAGCAGTATAATGTGTTCCAGATGGATAATTTGGACGGGAGTTTAGACCATATTAGCACATATCAGTGAAAGGATCGCTAGATGTTGGATAATTGTTTTTAAAATTTATGTTTCACAAAATATATTAATTAAAAGTAGGTTTCATTTCTTTTGGGCAAATTAATACGTTGTTTATCTTTGTTGAAAATATTATTCATTAAAAATTATAGGGTCTAACTTGATCAACATGCCCAAATCATCGAGTTACAAGTTAGGCGAGTTCGAAGAGTCTATACGACAAAGTGGTTCAATTCAACAAGTCAGCGTGGTGGCTTTAGTTATTTTTCACTTTTATAGATCTTGAAGATATCTTATGCAATTAAATAATTTTCTATATTATATTATAATTTATATATAATATAATTTTTTTTATATTGAAATACGATTGAGATACTAATGAGAAAGACAATGAATTTCTAAAATCTTTTAATCCATCGTGCAAAAATATGCTAATTGAAAAGAAGTTTAACATTTGATATTTTAAAGCCACTAATGACAAAAAAGAAATTAAGGAAATTTGCCCACTTTACGATTTCAACTACCCTCAAATTTTGTGAAATGACTAGAAACATGTCGGTCTAATGCATTTTTTTCTTGACCTTTCTTTGAAGGTCATCCATACAGAGAAAATCATCTCTGTCTACAATGTTTTCCCACTTCTTTGTTCACTCTCGACTTCAATTTTTGAGTTAGACTCCGTTTGATTGCAATAATGGAATTTGGGTGGAAAGAAAATGAATTTCAGATAATTGAATTGTCTAAAACTTGTTTTACTGATAATTATCAATTAATTGTATTTGATTAGTATAATTTTACATCTGAAAAATGTTGAAATTTTGAATTTTTTTGGTGTTCGTTTGGCTTTATTTTTCATGAAAATTGTCCATTAAAGTGGTGGAAAAACCAATTAAAGGAAAAGCAAGAAAATGAGGTCACGTGAGGCATAAGAAGGAAAATCAATTCCATAGAATTTTTGATCAATCAAACATGTAAATAACTTGAAAGATGAAAAATAATTTCTAACTTTCATGAAAAATAAACCCTACGACCTTCAAGTAAAAAAATAAGTATTGTATGATAATCGAGAATTTGTCATCAACGGATTCTACTAAAAGGAATGTCGGCAATATAAAAAATTATCTAAAACTGTCGACATGATCCAAGTAGTTTGTACTATAATGGAAAATGGGACCATGCTGATAGATACACAATTTGACTTAAAAGCAACTTTTTTTTAATCATGCCAACACATACTTGTTGGGTCTACATAAAAATATCATATGCGAAAGACATAAAATTTTTGTTTTTCATAGAAGAAAAAAAAGGCTTGATGTTAACACAGACAAAAAAAAAATAGATATTAAGGTCGATTTTAGTATTTTTTAAATAGCTTTGCCATTTAAAACTTAAAACAATGTAATCATATCGAGCCCTAGTTTGTCAAAGCTTTTTGAGATTACAAGTTGATCAGTTTTATAAAATGTGTGGTTAAAAAATCGACGAAAATTGTGGATCTCATGAAATACGTGATTAAAACGTAAATGAAAATTGTAAATCCAATGAAATGTATGATTAAAAAAATATATATGACAAGCTGACAATCTCAATATTTTGATCAATTCTAAACACATATATGCAAACAAATTCAATAATATGAATATTTAAATCGTTTTTAATTGGTGTTTTTCATATTTCTTATTTATGGGATATTTTCACAAATG